>JZKD02S1563401.1:0-10350 GCA_000966675.3 Picea glauca
TAAATTTTTACTTAACAATCATGGTAAATTTGAAACTCCACACCTGCTCCAGAATATTTTGAAAATCTTGTCGTATGAATCACATGTCGAGGAAGAAGGTGTTAAATTCAACCTTAAAAATGCAGATGGTAAGATGGATAACCCTTCTAAGAATGCATGCATATGTGCATGGATGGAAGTCGATCATGACGACAACCAATATCCATCTTATTGCGCAACATTCAATGTCACAGCAAGTGGATTATAGACCGTTGGATTGGAATTATTTTTGGATCCCACGGTTTATAATCCACCTTCTGCAATATTGAATGCTACGTAGCATGTTGGATATTGTTGGCTGACCCTGACCAGGGTTGGAATTTTATGGGAAAAATTCCCGTCATGAGGCATTTTGTGCATATTTTACGTTTAAATAATTGGCGATGTCATCTCCCCGAATGAACATTTAAATCGAGAAAAAATATATAAAAAATATATATGATAGTTTATATTTTGTACAAAAGGTCATTAATTTCATTATGTGTTGTCAGGTAGAGGTGGTAGCCTATAGTTAATGAGGAATTAATAACCATGGAATGAAGCGACGAATACACAGGGTCGGTGGACATAAAAGAGCCAAACTTAAATATTTAAAATACTAGCTATAAGTGTAAGTTGTTTGTCTCTTCTGGCCTTTTATCCAATATCCTCTTCTTGAGCTTCCCATTCTCCTGAAGGTGGCTACCCTACCCTACCCAGAGTGAGCCATTTCTCATTCCAATATGAATAGCCGCCCCTGTTGAGAAAACAATTGTAGTTGGAGGGATTGTCGTTAGTAAGAGAAGGTACGTTTGATTTTGAAGAAAGAATCCATTGTTGTAGAGTGAGCCAAGACACTTTGTTGGATGAAATCCCATGCCTCATTTGTTTGAAATAATTGTTGATTGAAAATGAACCAAGGTATAACATAAGTACTACCAACACATACTCTTTATGTGAGGTACTAGATCTATTATAATAGCACAAAAATATATTTATTGTAGTGAATAATAGAAAAACAATAACATAAAACATAAATACATCATAGAATAACAACGAAACAACTAAGTATATGGAACCACAACACCAAAATACTTTTATTGAGGAAAAAATGTTCACTTGCCTCTTCGAGGGGGAAACCTCCAGTAGAGCAGAGCTCTATTATAATAATTTTCAAGACATCCTTTCCAATATCTCCTACTCTTATTTATACTAATTCTATCCTCTAAGGAACCTTCTAGAGGAATATCTTTTTAGAAGCGAAAACTTCTATTAGGTCTTCTTACATTGAATTATTCTCATTTATTTAATAGGTCTTATTAACTAATGTTGACCTTTATTACATAGAAAATATATCATACTAACTAATGACCCACTAAGAGGGGTTAGGATTGAATCCTAACATGCCCTCCTTCTTCAAAAGAAACCTTGTTCTCAAGGCTGAAGATGTGGAAATCATTGGAGTATGGTCAATGGTTCCCAAGTGGCATCCTCTGACAATGTTTCCTTCCACTTGATCAACACTTCCTTGATAGTTATGCCACGGAAGTGGCACTCGCACGCATTGAAGATTGATTTGGGTTGGAACCAAAGGGAGCCTTCTTCATCTAATTCGGGCAAGATGGTTTGAACCCTGCAATTTTTCCCACCACTTTCTTTAGACAGGAAACATGGAACACCAGATGGATTTTGGAGATAGCTGGAAGTGCCATTTTGTAGGCCATTGAACCAGTACGCTAGATGATCTGATAGGGGCCATACAATTTGGGTGCTAACTTGTGGTGTCCCTGTGCTTTGAGTGATGTTTGTTTGTAAGGTTGGAGTCAAAAAAACACCAGATCACCTTCTTGGAAAAATATTTCTAGACAATGTTGGTCAACCTATTGCTTCATATGATTTTGATCCATGTGGAGGTTATCCTTCAGAGCTACGAGGGTGATTGTTCTACCTTGCAACATTCTATCAATATCTTGGACCTTTGATGTTTCGGGGAAGATATGAAATTACGGTAGGTGGTTGTTGGNGAGTCGTCCATTTACCATTTGACAGGCCTGGGTTCTGACCATTCTCAAGAGCTATTTTGCTCGTATGCCTTCCACCAGCCTCGTCCTGCCGCGGGGTATGAAGAATTAGTTGGAGAGTTTTTGGATGCGTGCCAAGGATTGCCCTTATCTCTCAAAGTGATTGGGGCGCTGCTTCACTCGGAAAGCCCCGAGTATTGGGAAGACCAATTGCAGAAACTATCCCAAGTGCTTCCCACGGAAATACAAAGTAAACTTCAGATTAGCTATGACAGTCTTGATAAACAGGAAAAACAAATATTCTTAGATATTGCCTGTTTCTTTATAGGAATAGAGAGGGGTACAGCCATAAGACTATGGGACGGATCTGGGTGGAAAGGATCGCTGGGTTTCGGGACTCCAGAGAGCAAGTGTCTTGTAACACTCGACGAAGAGAACCGTATAAGAATGCATTATCACCTCCGAGACCTGGGCAGAGATTTGGCGGAGAAAGAACCTCCTGGATGTCCACGTCGTCTTTGGGGCCCAACTGACACCCTTTTTCGTAATGTGCCGACTCAATCAACGGTAGGTGTTTGAGGCACTGGACATTATGTTGTGTTCTCAAATTTATGCTTAGAGATCCGTGTCTTTCAGGGTGTGATTTCTTGAACTTTGCAAAGATGTCAATATTGTTTCTAACCATTTTCCTATAACAATTTAGGTGCGAGGAATTAGCATGGTTCCACAAAGATACGACGAATCGTTCCAAAGTCCTGCGGAGTTGAGCAATCGTATTGTTGATATCAGCGGGTTGCAGCTGCTGAGAGCTCCATGTGATTGTTTGGAAAGCTTATTCAAGGTGATGAGACACTCAGATCTTTTGTGGCTTAGCTGTGTGATATATCCATTTTACTCGCGACCTTCGTGGATTGAAATAAATAATTCAGACTCCTCCCTAGCTTCGTGGATTCCAATAAAGAATCTAAGAGTCTTAGAACTGCAACACTGGTTAAGGTTTGGGAACGACAACATCCCGATCTTGGGAACTTTGTGGAACACTGAAAGTGAGGTACATGTAAAGTTCTTTTTAGATTTAATAAAAAGTTGTGGTATAGTTTTTAAACAATCATATTAAAATTTTGAGCGTGTAATGCAGGCACCTCTTCAATTGAGGGAGTTGAATATTAGTTTTGACCTTTTCCAGTTACCAAAGTCCATAGAACAGTTGAAGTACCTGGAAAAGATTGAACTGCCCAACTTTAAAGGAACATTGCCCGAAGAGTTCTTTCATCTCCGCTCATTGAAATACTTGAGACTCCAGGCAGGAATGAAGTCCTTGCCAGACTCTTTGGGGAACTTCACAAACCTCCAACATATTGACTTGTCTGGGTGCTTTTGATTTGAATACTCTGCCGCCATCCTTTGGAAATTTAACTAGGCTCCAACATGTTAAACTGGCGNGAGTCGTCCATTTACCATTTGACAGGCCTGGGTTCTGACCATTCTCAAGAGCTATTTTGCTCGTATGCCTTCCACCAGCCTCGTCCTGCCGCGGGGTATGAAGAATTAGTTGGAGAGTTTTTGGATGCGTGCCAAGGATTGCCCTTATCTCTCAAAGTGATTGGGGCGCTGCTTCACTCGGAAAGCCCCGAGTATTGGGAAGACCAATTGCAGAAACTATCCCAAGTGCTTCCCACGGAAATACAAAGTAAACTTCAGATTAGCTATGACAGTCTTGATAAACAGGAAAAACAAATATTCTTAGATATTGCCTGTTTCTTTATAGGAATAGAGAGGGGTACAGCCATAAGACTATGGGACGGATCTGGGTGGAAAGGATCGCTGGGTTTCGGGACTCCAGAGAGCAAGTGTCTTGTAACACTCGACGAAGAGAACCGTATAAGAATGCATTATCACCTCCGAGACCTGGGCAGAGATTTGGCGGAGAAAGAACCTCCTGGATGTCCACGTCGTCTTTGGGGCCCAACTGACACCCTTTTTCGTAATGTGCCGACTCAATCAACGGTAGGTGTTTGAGGCACTGGACATTATGTTGTGTTCTCAAATTTATGCTTAGAGATCCGTGTCTTTCAGGGTGTGATTTCTTGAACTTTGCAAAGATGTCAATATTGTTTCTAACCATTTTCCTATAACAATTTAGGTGCGGGGAATTAGCATGGTTCCACAAAGATACGACGAATCGTTAAGTCCTGCGGAGTTGAGCAATCGTATTGTTGATATCAACGGGTTGCAGCTGCTGAGAGCTCCATGTGATTGTTTGGAAAGCTTATTCAAGGTGATGAGACACTCAGATCTTTTGTGGCTTAGCTGTGAGATATATCCATTTTCCTCGCGACCTTCGTGGATTGAAATAAATAATTCAGACTCCTCCCTAGCTTCGTGGATTCCAATAAAGAATCTAAGAGTCTTAGAACTGCAACACTCGTTTTGGCCCGATCTTGGGAACGACGACATCCCGATCTTGGGAACTTTGTGGAACACTGAAAGTGAGGTACATGTAAAGCTCTTTTTAGATTTAATAAAAAGAAGTGGTATAGTTTTTAAACAATCATATTAAAATTTTGAGCGTGTAATGCAGGCACCTCTTCAATTGAGGGAGTTGAATATTAGTTTTAACCTTTTCCAGTTACCAAAGTTCATAGAACAGTTGAAGTACCTGGAAAAGATTGAACTGCCCAACTTTAAGGGAACATTGCCCGAAGAGTTCTTTCATCTCCGCTCATTGAAATACTTGAGACTCCAGGCAGGAATGGAGTCCTTGCCAGACTCTTTGGGGAACTTCACAAACCTCCAACATATTGACTTGTCTGGGTGCTTTGATTTGAATACTCTGCCGTCATCCTTTGGAAATTTAACTAGGCTCCAACATGTTAAACTGGCGGGGTGTTTCACGATGAAAATGCTGCCAGACTCCTTCATGAACTTGATTCGACTCAAACATCTCGATTTGAGCGACTGCTCCAACTTGACCTTCTCTAGCCGAACACTTGGGAATATCAGCACGCTTGAAAGGTTAAACTTTTCTTCTTGTGACAAAATAGAAGTATTGCCTCCCCAAGTCACACATCAGCAGTCCCTGGAAGAACTAATTTTGGATTTTATGGAGTTAAAAGAATTGCCAAGTGCCATTGGATACCTCCGACAGTTGACATCCTTGTCAATAGTTGGTTGTCCAATTCTTAAAGTGCCATTTGCCAGCGTGCAAAAGGTTCAAGGAGGCCGCAGATTGTTGGACTTTTCTATTGACAAGTGTATGTTTCGACTCGAATCCTTAAACCTGTCGAGGACCAAAATAACTGAAATATCATTTGGTGAAGGTGTTTGCCCAGTCCTTGAATCGCTCAATCTCAAATATTGTGATCGTCTAGTGGAGGTTGGAGCACTACCGACAACACTCACATCACTGTTCCTGTGTTATTGTTTTGCATTAAAGAAAATAACGGGGTTTCGCGGCCTTGCAAAACTTCGGTCTCTGGACATGAGCAGGTGTAAAGAAATAGAGGAACTGCCAGGTCTGGGTGTCTGGGAGTTGGACAGTCTTAGAAATTTGAACTTAGAGGAATGCCCGATTAGTGTAGTGTCATTTGCCAGTGTGGAAAAGGTTCAAGGAGGCCGCACATTGTTGGACTCTTCTATTGACAAGTGCATGCTTCGACTCCAGTCCTTAGACCTGTCGAATACGAGAATAACTGAAATATCATTTGGTGAAGGTGTTTGCCCAGTCCTTGAATCGCTCGATCTCCCATGTTGTGATGATCTAGTGGAGGTTGGAGCATTGCCGACAGCACTAACATCACTATGCTTGAGTAATTGTTGTGCATTAAAGAAAATAACGGGGCTTCGCGGCCTTGCAAAGCTTCGATATCTGAACATGGCAGGGTGTTATGCGGTTGAGGAGCTGCCAGGTATGGAAACGTTGACATCATTGGAGGACTTTTGGACATCTGAATGTGAGAATATGAAGAGAATACGGGTATTGGCTGAAGCGGCAAATTCTGAAAGCGACGTTTTAAAAAAGGTTATTCAGCTTATGGAAAGAGACGCGTTCTAAGAGAGGAGAATTCGTCTGAAGAGGACGACATAAGCAGCATGTATGAAGAGGAGGAAAATTTGTCTGAAGAGGACGACGTCGGCTAGTGAGCTCTCTACTGTCCTCCTGTTTAATGTAGGAAACAGAGCTCTGTAATATCTTTTATTTATTTCCATTGCTTGGATTTTGGAAAGCGTGAGTTGAAAAAATAGAGGGGGCTTGCTTGAGTTTTTTTATAGATTTCATTTATGTATTTGTGATTTTATTTGGAATTATAAGTGTAATTTGAGGATGTGGTTGTTGGGTTTTATAGTTGTGAATATCTATATAATTATGATTTTGTTGAATGTTTAGTACAGAGTTATTCAATAATATGTATTCAAGCACAACTAATGTGATTGTTTTTTTTGTTTTTTTTTTACATTTATGTATTGAAGTGATTTTTTTGGGTTGTGTGTTTTTTATGGATGTGTTTTTTGAGTTGTGTTATTCTACCTTTTCTCCTTTACCTTTCCTTTTGTTGTGTTCAAAAATTTCAAGCTTTCTAATAACATTTGGATAAAATAGGTTGTTTGTGTCTTGTGTCTTGTGCACTTGTTTAGTTATTGGGGTAAGTTGTTTGGTGTTGTGAGAAAAATCTTGTCAAGAAAGTTTTAAAGGACCATTGTTATTGGGTTTTAGTGTATATTTAGGTTGAGCATTTAGAGATTGAATAGGTTGTGTGTTGTGTAACAAATACACCATTAGTGGGATACACATATTTGGAAAAAGGGTGTAGAGAGTAAGGTGTGTCAATTAGTGAGTTAAATGAGATTCTAGACATTAAAGCATAAGTGTGGTGTTATGTAGAATATGACTATCATAGTAGAGTTATAGCATTAGCATGTTTTCAATAGTTGTGAGATTCTTAGGTTCGTGTTGTTAACTATTTCAATTCATGTGTCATTTATCCTATAGTGTCCATGGTTATAATTATTGTTCCCTTCACTTATTTCATATTATGTATATTTCATCATTTTGGTCACTTTCAACTTCTTCCTTGTTTGATATTTTTGCATATTCTCCCAATTAAATAGGGTTTGTGTAGATTCTTCTTAGTTAGTTTTTTTGTAGGACCAACATCCTTTGTTTTTAGTATTTTTTTCACTATTTTTCTTTGGTTCAATGGCTAATATCTTCAATTTTATTGAGTAATGCAAGATTTTTTTCTATTTTTAGTATCTTTTTATGTTTGGTTTTCTAGCTTGTTTTTATGTGAATGTGATTTGAAACTAGAGTTACTACCTTAGAAGATGGAAAATCCAATTTTTATAAATTTTGATCCTTACATACGGTTGCAACTTTGATAGATAGATATAAATCAATTACGAAATGTGATATATATATATGAAATTTTCATGGATATTTATTAGATCTAAAATGATAGATAGATAGATAGCAATAATCCTATTTGGATGCATTTTTTGATAACATTGTTTCTATCTTATTTTCAATATATCTTTATTTTGTTGAAGCTTTTAATCTATATTATTATGATGATGACTTGTACCCTAGAAATCTTAGGCTTATTTGACATTTTTTTATGGATAGTTTTTATTGAGTATTGTTAAGTACATGAGTTTTCAATTATGTCTTCCACTTGGTTAAGTTCATCACAACCATGGATATGTATAATTGTGGATGATTTTTTTTTCTTTGAAGCCAAATGTTTTTTCTTCTTTAAAAGAAAATTTTATCATAGATATTCAAACATTTATAGTCATAAATATATATACTAATGGAATCTCGGGGCTTCCTTGTGTTTGAGATTTACATCTTGGAAAATTTTAGTCTTTCTTGTTTTACCATGTACATTAGGCAAATGTTGTGTGTAAATCTACCTCTCCAGGTCTTTGGTTGTATCTTAGCATCTAATTTGCCTATTCTATGTGGTATCCATGCAACATATGTATACGAGATTACTAAAAAAAATTGGGTGCAAAATTAGAGTGTTTGTATTTATAGCCATAACATCCATTTTCACATTTTCTATATCTATTTGGGAATCCTTATCCATTTGGGTGCAAAATTAGGATGTTTGTATTTGTAGCCATAACATTCATTTTCATATCTTCTATATCTATTTGGAAATCCTTATCCATTTTCTTGTTGTGTAGTCTTCATATTAGTGTGCATTGCTTTTAACATTAATATTTGAGCTTGTATTATTTTCATTGTTAAAATTAGTATCATATTTTTTTTTAATTGAAGAATATTATGATTTACTTCACATTTATCATCACCTCTACATTAATGTGCTTCACTTATTAGATTTAGTTCAACCAATGCTAAAAAAACACTTTAATAAGTCACTGAAATTTGGTTGAAATTTAACATTCTTACTCTTATAAAAATTGTTCACTAATTACACCTAAGGTGTTTTTAAGGGGAGGTTCTCCAGAGGGTCTTCGTAGTCTGTCGAAACCCTATAAGAAATTGCCACTTGCCACCTGTTCATTAGGATTGCTCAATATTATCTTTCCACGTGTCTTCTCATGCGTTAACTTGAAACTTATACTGTTCAATAAGCGGCGGCTTCTGCGTTTCTTCTTCTTAACCCAGTCCCCGCTTTGCTTTGGCTCTCTCTCAAATAAACGAAAAAATAACTCTGGGGTTCACGATCATTTGTGCAGGTGAAATATCATCCTGTTCACAGAGTTTTCGAGGTCCATGGATCCCAACTGGTGAAATATCATCCTGTTCAATATCAAATCAACCATGCCAAGATCCATAGCATCTCAATGACTCGCAGAGACAGGCGACCAAGGATGCTGGTCTCATTGTTGGGCTGAATGTGTTAGAGGATCATCAATGAGCCCACTGCTGCTGCTATTTCTTATGGGCTTGCAAAACATCGAGTGGAGAAGGAAGGAATGAAGAATGGAGTGTCATTGATGGATGAGAGAAAATACACGACCTTAAGAGAGGGTTTGATCCAACGAAAGATCGCAGAGATGGGAGTAAAGTTGGAGCGTTATGGCCGTTGAGTTGCAGAACCAAATTACATCAGGTTGGGTCACTTCCTGCGGGTCTACCTTCAAAATTTAAAGACCAATAGCTAAAATTTGTGGGGGGCTCTTAAATTTTCACTGCCGGAATTATGTTGGACTTCTGATTTCTTGCTGAGCGTTAGGGGTTCAGTTCTTTTTGGGAAAATTCGGGCCTAAATTGCGGAATTCAGGCAGGAGGTATGGACGGGGGAGAAACTACCTACGTAATAAGCAATTGAAATTTCAAGTTTCGTTGGCTTTAAATAATTGGGTTTTTTTGGGATGCTTTGTTCTTACTTTTGAATTACTGATCGGATATGTTTTGGCTAAAGGCTTAGAGATCTAGTTAACTTAAGTTAAATTGTGACCTAGGGTTGTGAATTTGAAGGTTTTTATTTTACAGTATTTCTCTGGTTAGAAAATTAGCGGCTGGTCCTTTCGCTTCAGAATGCTTTCATCTTGGGTTATTAATGTTCATGGCTAAGAATTCTTTAAAATTGTCAAAGGCCTCGTGGTGGAAATTATGATTTTATGGATTTTGAGCTGAAGCCCAAAGGATCCCGTTGATTTTTGAGATGCTAAGATTTGTTTGAATAGTTGTGTGATATTTCATTTGGGAGGAGGGACGTTCGATGTTTCTATTCTGACGATTGAAGAGGGAATGTTCGAAGTAAAGGCCACTGCTGGAGATACTCACTTGGGAGGCGAGGATTTTGATAACAGAATGGTGAATCACTTTGTGCAGGAGTTCAAGAGGAAACACAAAAGAGACATCAGCGGGAATACTAGAGCTCTTGGCAGGTTTGGGAACTCTTTCTTACTTACTTTCATTTCTGGTTGATATATAATTTGTGGACTAGCATATTTCTTTAATGTGCTTTCTTTGTCTCTGGTCTCAATTTGTTTTCTGTAATTATAACTGAAAATTTAGTGAATGTCCTTCATGACTTGGGGTCTGCGTTAGGGTAAAATGAAATTGCGGACTCCTCAGTGGAAGCTTGGAAAGATTTGTAACTTGAATACTCAGTTGAAAACCCCAGGCTTGTGCTGTTGTGGTGGTTAATGCTCTTGGGGCGGTTTTATAGCCTTTGAGGGCGGTTAATGTTTTGGTTTTGATAGGTACATAGGGTTTCATACCTTACCACGGTTCGAAAGATTTATGTTGTTTAAAAGTTTTCGGACACTTATAGACCAAAAAATAAAGTTAGTTTTTATTTGAATTTTATTTATTTTATAATTTTATATTTTC
>JZKD02S1563434.1:0-10349 GCA_000966675.3 Picea glauca
ATTATCTCCAAATTATATATATATAGAGAGAGAGAAATTATAATGGGAAACCTAATTAAATTTAGAGGGTCACAAAGTTTTGAAAAGTATATATATGTTTTGAAAAGAATAGCAAAAAAAATTAGTTTTTAAATATTGAAATTATTATGATTGGTAAGTAAACAACATTAATTTTTTTTTTCTTTCCTAAACAAAATATGTTGGTTTGAATAGCAAAAATTTATATGACACTATAACATTTGTGTGTGTCTTTATATTATATAATTGGTCCCTTTATATAATGAGAGGTGACCATAACAACTATGTCATAATTAGATAATTATTTCAAACCATGTGGATAACTTTCTCCAATAATATCTCCCTAAATCACTCAACTCAATCCATGAGATCCTCATCCCTAGTATCTCTCATTATCCTCATCTTTCACTCATATGTAGACATTAAGCTTGGTCTAATTCATTACATTTATGCACTTATATACATTATATATTATTCATATATCACAAGTATGAAATATTCCTTCATACTCCCCCTTAATGAATACTTGTGATTTCTTCAACTATCTTTGAATTGGTCCAATCTTCAGTATCCTATTATGCTTTGTTTTCATCTTTTGTTTTTTGGTCTTCTTTATTTTGTAGCTTCAATCTGCTTCGTATACCTGCATAGTATAAAAATCATATTTGTTGAAGTCCATATAAAAAAGTTACCATCCACCGCAATACATGGGTCATCAGTCACTGTATCTGTTGGTTCTATAAGAAACTCTTTTGTGTACATGGTTCATCAACCATTCTTGAATCACAAATCTCATACTTGTACCTATAACTCCCCATGCATCATCATCTTGGGTATGCTTTGGCTTACCCATACATCATGGGTTTTGGTAGATTACCCTCAACCATTACAACAAGTGATTTATGGCTTATCCCGAACCCTCCTCTGTCAAGACAAGTGGTTTTTGTTTACCACAAACAACACATTACATCAAGTGGTTTATTGCTAACCACAAACCTTCAACATACAAATTATGGGGGTCCATTTTCCTCTCCACAGCTTACATCAACATTGAATCGGGTACATACAACATGCCTCTTCACAACTTACATCATCATTTACTCTGATACAACATACTTCTTTATACAAACATAGGACCAATATCATTTTTGTTTCCATCATTAAAGCAACAATATCAAAGAGGTTCTTCAAACTTCTTAGGGATCTCATTCTCTATGCATCTCAAATTATTTAACACACGGTACTACTTATTTACCTTGCTTCCTTCTTCATTCTTTGTCTTCTTTTGTTGATGTGGTCTTTGGTCCTTTTGTTGCTTCATTCTTCTTGTGACTTCAAACTTTTGTCCTTGTCCTTTCGCTTCTTTTGTCATGTCCACGAGTCTCTCTGATTTAGTTTTCTCTGTCATGAAGTCTACATCTTCATCTCTTTGCATATTTCTTGCACTTTTCACTATGGAGTTTGTATCTTCATCGGTATTCTTCTTTTCATAACTGCATAAATGCTCTTTGTTGGAGTGATATCAAGGTCCAACAAAGCAACCTATAACCTTAAATTGGAAAACTTAATTGACCCACCATTGACACAACTTAAAATTCACTTTATTTTATATCAACAAATTCTCATGTAATGACTTGACTTAACATATTTAGGGTGTTGGGTAACATCGATCATGCACCCTCTTTTACATATCAATGACTATAATATTGATTCCAATTCCTTCAAATTCAGCTTTGGCTCCATCTTTAACATTCACTTTATTACACAGGGAAGACTGCATTACATAACCAGAATCTTTTGATCCACACCTGAACTTAACTTTGAATTTATTTGGCTCTTGACATCAACATATTTATCTTGACTTTGACTCTTAAATTTAAACCTGGGCTTTGACTTAACATAGCGTTAGTTTTTCAAAAGCTTCATTACATGATTAAGACCTTTGGACTTACTTTGGCTGAGACACTCAACTTGCAAACTCTTCTCACATATATAAATCCATAACTTCTTACCAACTACACTCCACTGCCTTTCTGGCTTATATGCAATGGATTCACTTTTATAAAGATGGAAATATTTCTCACTTACTCATTACATCTCCAGAAAACATGGATGAACAGACCAATTAGTCATGGATGACTCTACCGCCCTCTCTTTACGTTTATGGGCTATACAAGATCTCGTCCTCTGTGGCTCCATATTTTTCAATTTCTCTCAACAGCAACAACGGTAGCAGTGGCCACAGGCCATGAATTCTCATATGAAATCTCGATCTAAAACAAATCCGCAGTCATCATTTACATTGTCATTGAAGCCCAGGAAAGAGATCACATCCCTCATTCACCAGATGTATGCACAGAGGTCGCTCCACAACGATTTGTTCCACGACCTCTTGGTTGAGCGCTACATGCCACTATTCGCTTATCATTTGTTTCAAAGTGTGGCTCTGCTGGATAGATCTTGTCCATAATGGCTCGAGCTTACTCTTCTCGTTCCTTTCTGATCAACCATCGGGGAGATTTGAGAATGAATATCATCAATATAAATTACACAGCCGGAGGAACAACTGCAACTCCAAGCATCCATCTCCACATCCCTCGTACCCCGGAAAAAGCATAATTGATCATATATAACAAGAACTGACCATTAAGACTACATAGTGCTCCCCTCACTTTGACCTTGATCTTTCAATGCCTTTGCTTCCAATATTGATTTATGTTGTTCTTGAAATCCTTTTGTGTCTCCAAATCCTTTGCAACAATGATCTCCAAGAGACATGAGAAAAATTCAGTTATGCTTTCACAGGCCAACAGATTTGCCTTGGCAAGCTTGCACAAATTCTCATTCGAACTGAATGAATTTTCAATAAAGTGTACAAAGTTGGAAGATCAATCGTGAAAAGCACCATCTACGCAAACTCTTACGTCTATCTGCGACAGCCCTGGAATGAGCAGATTTCGAGGACCGATCTTTCTTTGTGTGCTCCTCCTCTTCCTTCCTTATATGTTAGGGTTTCCTCGTTATCTTACGCTCTGATACCAAATGCTGTCTTTAATATCTAACAACAAATATATACAAACATATATGGAAGCAAGGGACACTAGGAATTATACTCAAGAAACTTCAAAGGGGAAAATCTGTATTACATTATAACATTCTTGTGTGTCTTTCTATTGTATAATTGGTCCCTTTAGATGACCATAACAACTATGTCATAATTAGATGATTAGTTCAAACCATATGCATAACTTTCTCCAATAATATATTCCTAAATCTCTCAATTCAATCATGAGATCCTCATCCCTAATATTTCTCTATATCCTCATCTTTCACTCATATGTAAAAGATGGGGATATAGACATTATTGCACTTATACTTTGTTACATTTATGCACTTATATAAATTAGACATTATTCATATGTCACAAGTATGGATTATTCCATCAAAATGTTATTAAAAAAAATGGTCATTAAAGAAAAGAGGTTACATTATGCATATGCTTTAAGAGTATTCAAAATCCACATGCAAGAAAAAACACCTAGAAAAAAGTGTGATAATCTAATGAGAAACATTATCTTCAATGAAACTTTTTTTTTCCTTTCTTTTTTTTTAACTATGTCCAACCCTTTGGAGAAGGGTCAGCTAGAACTAATTGTAAATCATCATTTTGAATCAAACTTGATTCCTTTTCATAATCAAAAGTTTTGGATTCATGAGCCCTTTTTATTCCTCATGTAGGAGCTTCATTGAGAGTGTTAACACATAAAGTTGTCTAAGGGCCGTAGGGCGACCCAATCATTTTCTTGCGCGAGTATCAATCTCGATTTCAAAGCGCATCTTTTCAGAGCGACCCATTCCAGACTCGAATCAAGCAAATAGGTGAGTTCAACTTCCAACGGCTGGGATTCCATGTGGTGTTCNATTCTCTTATCATGTGTTTCAAAGTGTGGCTGTGCTGGATAGATCTTGTCCATAATGGCTCGAGCTTACTCTTCTCGTTCCTTTCTGATCAACCATCGGGGAGATTTGAGCATGACTATCATCAATATAAATTACACAGCCGGAGGAACAACTGCAACTCCAAGTATCCATCTCCACGTCCCTCATACCTGAGAAAAAGCATAATTGATCATATATAACAAGAACTGACCATTGAGACTACATAGTGCTCCCCTCACTTTGACCTTGATCTTTCAATGCCTTTGCTTCCAATATTGATTTATGTTTTTATTGAAATCCTTTTGTGTCTCCAAATCCTTTGCAACAATGATCTCCAAGAGACATGAGCAAAATTCGGTTATGCTTTCACAGGCCAACAAATTCGCCTCGACAAGCTTGCACAAATTCTCATTCAGACTCAATGCATTGTCAATAAAGTGTACAAAGTTGGAAGATCAGTCGTGAAAAGCGCCATCTATGCAAACTCTTACGTCTATCTGCAACAACCTTGGAATGAGCAGATTTCCAGGACAGAGCTTTCTTTGTGTGCTCCTCCTAAGCACTGTGTTTATAAAAATATGTTCTGACCAGTATTATTCGCTCTTTAAGGGTTTCCTGGTTAGCTTAAGCTCTGATATCAAATGTTGTATTTAATATCCAACAACAAATACATACAAACATATATGGAAGCAAGGTACACTAGGAATTATACTAAAGAAACCTCAAAGGGGAAAATCTGTATTACATTATAACATTCTTGTGTGTCTTTCTATTGTACAATTGGTCCTTTTATATAATGTTAGGTGATCATAACAACTATGTCATAATTAGAGATTAGTTCAAACCATATGCATAACTTTCTCCAATAATATATCCCTAAATCTCTCAATTCAATCCATGAGATCCTCATCCCTAATATCTCTCTATATCCCCATCTTTCACTCATATGTGAAAGATGGGGATATAGACATTATTGCACTTATACTTAGTTACATTTATGCACTTATATAAATTAGACATTATTCATATATCACAAGTATGTATTGTTCCTTCAAAATGTTATTAAAAAAAATGGTCATTAAAGAAAAGAGGTTACATTATGCATATGCTTTAAGAGTATTCAAAATCCACATGCAAGAAAAAACACCTAGAAAAAAGTGTGATAATCTAATGAGAAACATTATCTTCAATGAAACTTTTTTTTTCCTTTCTTTTTTTTTAACTATGTCCAACCCTTTGGAGAAGGGTCAGCTAGAACTAATTGTAAATCATCATTTTGAATCAAACTTGATTCCTTTTCATAATCAAAAGTTTTGGATTCATGAGCCCTTTTTATTCCTCATGTAGGAGCTTCATTGAGAGTGTTAACACATAAAGTTGTCTAAGGGCCGTAGGGCGACCCAATCATTTTCTTGCGCGAGTATCAATCTCGATTTCAAAGCGCATCTTTTCAGAGCGACCCATTCCAGACTCGAATCAAGCAAATAGGTGAGTTCAACTTCCAACGGCTGGGATTCCATGTGGTGTTCAGAATCCGAAAGTGCGCAAATTATAGCACCATAGCAAAAGGTCTGAAGTCCTAAGGTCGAGCAAAGGTTAAATCTAGACTGTATATCTCATTGGGAGAGATTGATGATGGAAAATTATTGCGGGAATCAGGAGTTCGGAATATTGTTAAAGTTGTTCGTTAAAGGTTCGAAGTCTCGAAACTCGAAGTGAGCAGGAGCTGTCCGATCCAAAGGGACGTGTGGTGCTAGATCCGAACTGCAAAGAAATTCACTTCGGGAAATTTAAAATGAGATGTGCGTAAAGCCCAAAGTGCTGAAGTGGCCGAAGCCCAAAGTTCCGAAGCACTCAGAGGTGGAGCTCTGAGTCACAACCCGAGGTCATATGGGGGGTGTGCCTGGGAAAAGAAACTAGTGCCCATTGCTTAGAGATTTCATCAAAGAGGGCATCGAGAATTTTGTGGTCTCGTGTTGTTAAAATATCTAAAGGGCGAAATCCTGAAACGTCATATGGGATAAGCGTCAGGTCACAGCCTGAGGTCACAAGCATGAAGGGGTGATGAAGAAGGATCTTAGCACCTACAATGCCCATATTGGTCACAGGGGAAAATTTGCAAAGCCTCGAGGTGTCAGGATTGACTTGAAGAAGTCGTGAGCACTGCATGGAAGCAATCATGAGTGTCATGCCTCATCTTGATCCCAATGAAGGAAGTTATTGAAGATAGGGGAGGCAATTGAGACCTCTTATCACCCCATAAATGGAAAGTGTTGCAGAGAGCAGCCATGAAGGCAGATTGTCCACCCGAAGCTTCCTCCTGGATGGATTTTCTTGTAAAACGCATAATTGTGCATGTCTCGCATCTGACATGAGAAGGCATGCACGGTATGACAGAGCGGGCGTCTAATGTAATCTTTGAATGCAGGGGCCTGATCACGCTCCTGGTAGTTGCAACAATACTACTTATATATAGGCAGTTTTGATATTTTGTAAGGGTCAAATGGTTGAGCTAGACTCCCTGCTATTGTAATATTTTGATTGAGAACAACTGGTTCTTTGGTTATGTATTTTCTTTTGAGACATCTTGGTTAATCTAAGTCATCTTTCTTACTCCATCTTATTTTCCTTTGATACTAAGAGAATTCATGTTTGATTGATTCACATGGATTGTTGTAANTCAAAATGTTATTAAAAAAAATGGTCATTAAAGAAAAGAGGTTACATTATGCATATGCTTTAAGAGTATTCAAAATCCACATGCAAGAAAAAACACCTAGAAAAAAGTGTGATAATCTAATGAGAAACATTATCTTCAATGAAACTTTTTTTTTCCTTTCTTTTTTTTTAACTATGTCCAACCCTTTGGAGAAGGGTCAGCTAGAACTAATTGTAAATCATCATTTTGAATCAAACTTGATTCCTTTTCATAATCAAAAGTTTTGGATTCATGAGCCCTTTTTATTCCTCATGTAGGAGCTTCATTGAGAGTGTTAACACATAAAGTTGTCTAAGGGCCGTAGGGCGACCCAATCATTTTCTTGCGCGAGTATCAATCTCGATTTCAAAGCGCATCTTTTCAGAGCGACCCATTCCAGACTCGAATCAAGCAAATAGGTGAGTTCAACTTCCAACGGCTGGGATTCCATGTGGTGTTCGGAATCCGAAAGTGCACAAATTATAGCACCATAGCAAAAGGTCTGATGTCCTAAGGTCGAGCAAAGGTTAAATCTGGACTGTATATCTCATTGGGAGAGATTGATGGTGGAAAATTATTGCGGGAATCAGGAGTTCGGAATATTGTTAAAGTTGTTCATTAAAGGTTCGAAGTCTCGAAACTTGAAGTGAGCAGGAGATGTCCGATCCAAAGGGACATGTGGTGCCAGATCCGAACTGCAAAGAAATTCACTTCGGGAAATTTAAAATGAGATGTGCGTAAAGCCCAAAGTGTTGAAGTGGCCGAAGCCCAAAGTTCTGAAGCACTCAGAGGTGGAGCTCCAAGTCACAACCCGAGGTCATATGGGGGGTGTGCCTGGGAAAAGAAACTAGTGCCCATTGCTTAGAGATTTCATCAAAGAGGGCATCGAGAATTCTGTGGTCTCGTGTTGTTAAAATATCTAAAGGGTGAAATCCTGAAACGTCATATGGGATAAGCATCAGGTCACAGCCTGAGGTCACAAGCATGAAGGGGTGATGAAGAAGGATCTTAGCACCTACAATGCCCATATTGGTCACAGGGGAAAATTTGCAGAGCCTCGAGGTGTCAGGATTGACTTGAAGAAGTCGTGAGCACTGCATGGAAGCAATCATGAGTGTCATGCCTCATCTTGATCCCAATGAAGGAAGTTATTGAAGATAGGGGAGGCAATTGAGACCTCTTATCACCCCATAAATGGAAAGTGTTGCAGAGAGCAGCCATGAAGGCAGATTGTCCACCCGAAGCTTCCTCCTGGATGGATTTTCTTGTAAAACGCATAATTGTGCATGTCTCGCATCTGACATGAGAAGGCATGCACGGTATGACAGAGCGGGCGTCTAATGTAATCTTTGAATGCAGGGGCCTGATCACGCTCCTGGTAGTTGCAACAATACTACTTATATATAGGCAGTTTTGATATTTTGTAAGGGTCAAATGGTTGAGCTAGACTCCCTGCTATTGTAATATTTTGATTGAGAACAACTGGTTCTTTGGTTATGTATTTTCTTTTGAGACATCTTGGTTAATCTAAGTCATCTTTCTTACTCCATCTTATTTTCCTTTGATACTAAGAGAATTCATGTTTGATTGATTCACATGGATTGTTGTAACTGTATTATGATAAATGTTTTATTATAATACTGTTATGATTTCTTTCAGCTTCCTTGAAATTTGAATCCAAGAGGACCTTGTGTTTAAGTTTTTCCTCGTTAGGCTGCTGGAAAATTTGATGTTCATAGCAAACCTCTACACCTTTCTCACTAAGTCTTCCCTCTATTCACCCTTACTCCAACTTACTGACTGAATTTAATCAAGACCTCACCTATAGGTGCATACCAATCCAGTTTTGTGAGTTAAAACGATATCATCTTGAGTCTGCGCCCATTTGACCTCTTTAAAACAAACCCGTGACATAAAACTCTGATAGGTACTGGGCTTACCTCCAATGCAATCTAGGGGTGACTTATAGTGCTAATATTTCTGCTGTCATTGTCGGGGAACAAATTGAAGACATTTCCCTGGGATAGAACAACAAAGCTTACTAGTTCTAAAGGTGCATTAGAACTCAGTACATCAAATATTGCAACTTCAACCTGGCAACTCCACTGTGTCGACTCCACTATTTTGGTTGTGGCTGCCTCTAGAACACCCAAGATGACCTAGAGAAATTTTTTGAGAAGGCTTTTAGCAGTTGCTTTCTTAGCTTGAAAGTTCCCTAGGAGATTGACAACGATCAGATCTAGTCTTTGATGGTGAACAAAGACCAGACACATTCAAACTGCATATCATTCACCTGACAACTCCATGATTAAAGGATCGATTGGCGAATCCACTGGTTCGAAATGGAAATAATCTGGGCTTGGAGGTATGCTCCTTTTAATTTCTTCTATGTTCCTAGTTTTCATAATATTGTTCCTACTCCAAATGAATGGGGTGATTATTTGCCCATATTTAGAGAGCGTAAAGAGGACAACCCTACTCAGCATCTCCTTGAGTTTCATGAACTCATGCATCAATGTGAAATACATCATGAGGATGTATTATTAAATATGTTCATGATCTCGTTAGCAGAAGATGCTCGCACTTGGTACCACTCCTTACCCCCTGCTAGCATCTCCTCCCTAGAGCAGTTTCATGCAGCTTTCAATAGGCATTGTCAAAAAATTTATTCCTCTGAGTTAATTTGTCATAGTTGTTGTGGGGAATATAAAGACCATATTCAAGATATGATTGATTCTTATAAAAACTGTGAGGATGAGGGGTATACCTCAGAGGGGTTGATAAATCCAGTAAAATCACTTTCTGGAAGAATAGAGGAATTGGAGGCAAATTTTTCTTACCACTCTTACAAAGAAAATACATAGGATATTTCAGTCCTTGAAGCAGATTTTCTTGGCAGCCCTGCTTATGGTGAAGAAGTGATGTTAGATACTAACCAAGAACAAACAACTTTTGATGGATATCCCAGTGAAGACGACGAAGAGCAGATATTTTCCATGGTTCCCATTTATGATGATTATGAATCGGATCCTTGGGAGAGCCATGAAGGAGAAAAGGAAGAGTTAAATGGGTAGTTTATCTCCTGTCCAGAACCCATAAACAAGCAGGTATCACCTAGGATTAGCCAAGCTGCATCAGTCCTCTACCCACCTATACACTCTGAGAACATCAAATGACATGTGAGAAATAATGAAATAAATGAGGTAATTTCTGACCGGTTGAGCATGCCTGGTTATGAATTTTGTGACCATGTGGGGTTATATATGGAGTTGTGTTTTCCCAAAGCATTGGAGCTTGCAAAATTTTTCATATTATCATCATTTGGGGGTATAGTCAGTGTTCCAAACCATGTTTTCATTTTGTTTCCATACTTCCCTAACCTTTTGTGGATCATCTGCAATGAAGAAAATAGTTATATCAGCAAACAGTGTAGGTGGCTATGGTGGAAGTTTGCTTTCACCTAACACTTTGTAAAAATCGGTTAGATTAGGTTTGTACATAAATAATCTCCTTCCAGAGAATGTGTGTTTGCTTTCTTTTTGTAAGTAGAGTAGTGTACATATTTCCCTGTTTTCTTCGGTGAAAGTTTTGAGCTAGACTCCATAGCCCAACAACTAAGGCACTGGAACTGAGCATTATTGGCAGCTTGTATGGAGCATGCCATCCCCTGTGGAGCCAAATGTTATCACATAAA
>JZKD02S1563445.1:0-21428 GCA_000966675.3 Picea glauca
TCAAGTCTGTTCTCGGGAAATTTATTCCCTTATTTGTCTCAAGTAATGCCCTGGATAGATCTCCCTATAGGGACACTCTTTTTGAAAGTTTATCCAAGGATATGCTGGAGGATTTTATGGTGTAAGTCTTAAAACCCTGCACAAGAGAGAATGGTCCTCTTAGACTTTGACATTTCAGTATTTCGGCATCCCGGGTAGCTAAGTGCGAGTTCCCTTGTACTCGCAAGTCCTGAAACCCTAAATCACGAAATCCCAAAATGACAGCGTGTGGATGAGTTAGGACATTTCGATGTTTCGGCACCCAGGGTACCTAAGTGTGAGTTTCCTTATACTCGTAAGTCCCAAAACCACGACTTGCGAAATCCCGATGGAAGAAACCCCGAAATAAGATGAGCAGGTTTAAGAGTTGGTATTTCAGAGTTTCGGTATCCAGGGAACCCAAGGGCAAGTTCCCTTGTACTCGCAAGTCCTGAAACCCCGACATGCGAAATCCTGAAATGACAGCGTGTAGCTAAATCCCGATATTTTGGTATTTTGGCATCCAAAATATCCAAGGGCGAGTTCCCTTGTACTTGCAAGTCCCAAAATCTCGACTTGCAAAATCCCGAAATGACAACGTGTAGCTAAATACTGATATTTCGGTATTTCAACATCCATAATATCTAAGGGCAAGTTCCCTTGTACTCGCAAGTCTCGAAATCCCGACTTACGAAATCCCAAAATGATAGTGTGTGGATAAGTTACGATATTTCGACATTTTGGTACCCAGAATAGCCAAAGGAGAATTCCCTTGTACTTGCAAGTCCCGAAATCCTGACATGCAAAATCCCGAAATGATAGCGTGTAGCTAAATCCCGATATTTCGGTGTTTCAACATTCGGAATATCCAAGGGCGAGTTCCCTTGTAGTCGCAAGTCCTGAAATCTCGACTTGCGAAATCCTGGAACGATAGCGTGTGAATAAGTTACGATGTTTCGGCATTTCGGTACCTGGAATACCCAAGGGCAAATTCCCTTGTATTCGCAAGTGTCGAAATCTCGACATGCGAAATCCCGAAATGACAGCGTGTAGCTAAATCTCTATGTTTTGGTGTTTCGGCATTCAAAATATCCAAGGGCGAGTTCCCTTATACTCGCAAGTCCCGAAATCCTGATGGAGGAAACCCCGAAATAGTGGAGCATGTTTAGAGTATGGTGTTTCGGAGTTTCGGCTCCCGGGAAACCCAGGTGCGAGACCTCCTGTCGTCGCACATCCTGAAATCCCGATGGACGAAACCCCGAAATAGTAAAGCATGTTTAGAGTTTGGTGTTTCGGAGTTTCGACTCTCGGGAAACCCAGGTGCGAGACCTCCTATAGTCGCACATCCCGAAATCCCGATGGAGGAAACCTCGAAATAGTGGAGCATGTTTATAGTTTGGTGTTTCGCAGTTTCAGCTCCTGGGAAACCTAGGTGCGAGACCTCCTGTCGTCGCACATCCTGAAATCTTGATGGACAAAACCTCAAAATAGTGGAGCATGTTTAGAGTTTGGTGTTTCGGAGTTTCTTCTCCCGAGAAACCCAGGTGTGAGACCTCCTATCATCGCACATCCCAAAATCCCGATGGCGGAAACCCTGAAGGGTAAAGTACCAAACTTATTCCTGGTTGCTATTAATCTCAATAAGCGGTTAGGTCCATTTTGGGTTTCGGCCCTTCGAAAGTCAAGAAAGAAATGGATCGCTTGCCTTATGACTTCCTGTATCACGATAGCAGAAGTGCCTTCTCGATAAGGACTGTGGGCATAGGCACAGTCATATGAGGGACTTTAAAGGGAAAGGAGGGTCTGCGTTAGGCTCCTTAGAAACTCGGGGAGTGTTGTCCCTTGAGAATAGGGAAAGAAAGTCGAAAATTTTCTAGCCCCATGGTGGGTGTGTTACAATGCACTTTAGTCCTCTATCTTTGGCTTCCTCCCTTAGGAGAAACGGGTACTGAATGTGGTCAAGCTTCTCCGTTGGTACATTGTCTACTCCCTGTCTTTTCCATTGCTCCAGTATGTTCGAGAAATCTATCCCTTTGATTTCCACAAGGTCTCTGAGATCAGGATCATCTGTTCCTACTTCTCTTAGGGTCATTTCCACATCTCCCTCTGCTACTTGCATGGGGGTGTTGTCGTCTCTGGTTTCTGCATCCATTGGGGTTGCGCAACTCCCTTGTTCCTTCTTGTTACTTGGCCGATCGGTGGGATCATTTGTTGCTTGTTCTCTGACTTCTTGAGCTTTTTTTGAATCATTTTCATCTTCTGCCCCTTTATTGGTTTGGTCCCGTCCTTCCATTTTATTCCGGGTCTCCGGGTTATTTCCTGTTGGGATTTTACTCTGCTTTTTGTTTTCTCTACTTCCGGGGTTCAGTTTTATAAACCCATCCTCATCCTACTGTGATTTGGGGTTTTTTGCTTCCTATTTTTTATTAATAGGTCATTCTCTCATCACGTGACTATGTTCATGGCATCTTCTGCATCTGAAGGGGATCTCTTTGTAATCTATGTTTTGGATCCATTACTCATCCCTGAATTCCAGACTTATGGCTTCTGGGAGTGCTCGCGACACATCCATCTCAATGCAGATTCTTGCGTAAGATGTATATCTCCCTTTTAGGGTGGCTTTTGAGGTCTTCACATATTTCCCCAGTTTGTTTCCTATTTCTTTGAAAGTAGAGGGTAACCAGTAGTCTAAAGGTAAGGAATAAAATCTTAGCCAGACTGACACCTTTTTGAAAGTCTTTTTTCTGGGGAGAAATTTTCCTTCCATGGCCACATGTATAGTCATGCTGAGGCGTGGAAGTATGGCCCTCCCTCAAAGACTCTATCATTTTCCTCCAGGTTCATGAATACTACTGTGAAGAATCTTTTCGAGCCCAGGTGGAGCTCCACTTCTCCGTTTGGCTTCCAATGATATTTAATCCAATTGCCCAGCGTTCTTTCTATGGGCCACAAACCCATGAACTTGCAGATTTGCACATGCGTCTTCATCTGGTCCCTATAGAGTTGCGTTTGCGGATCCTTCAGTATCACCTTGGGTATCATTGTTGTTTTGGGTTTGCACAGGTTGTGCCCTTTTGCCCCGTTGGGCTTCACTGTGTCTTGTGTCTCACTCTGAATTTCTCTGGCTTCTTCTCCCATGCACTCGCTTTTTCCCTGGTTCCTTTCCTGACCTTTTTTTGTGTTTGATCCTAAGGTGCCTGTCATTGGTTCCTTGAAAACTACGCCTCTTATCCCTTTCCCTTTGTCTACCACTACCTGTTTGTATGAGGGGGTACCCTTACCCCCCCTTTGGTTCTCATGCTATCCTCTGCTATGGCCGCAACTACCAAACCTTAGCTTGCAGTTGCTCCGAACCCTAGCATTCCGATCCGATTATAATCATGTTCATTGTGGTATCATCGCCAAGGGAACTCCATTAAATTTGAAGGAGAAAATGACTTCCAGGTGGGAGACATTGCTTTAAAGGAGGGCAAACAACATGAAAAGAAGGGTAAGCACACAAAATTTCAAAACTTATAGCTCAATCCTTAATAGATTGTAGACAAGATAGGAGCTAGAACAACTAGTGGTTGTACATATACTAGCAACAACCTAATGATATACCTTGAGTGTCATCATTAATTTTAAAATAAGTAATATTAAAATAAAATAGAAAAAAATTGTTATAAAAATGGTTGTATATCCACTTCATTATAATTAAAAATATAGTAATATCTAATAATCATTTAAAAAAAATCATATTCACATAATTTTTAACTATTTTTCATTAATTTAAAATATCAACGAGAAAGTGTATTTAAGAAAACTTAAACATAAAAAATTTACGTCTTAATTGTTTTTCAATTGTTACTTAATAGATTATGATAGTTTTTCGCTCTCGATATTTAATACTTGATAGATTTAATTGTTTTTTGGATTATCATATCAACCCTAACTCTAATAGAAACCCTAACCCCTAAGCACGTAGATCTATCTATGGTTTATCATCCGCAACCCTAACCCTAATTCTAAAACCCTAAGCACGTGTATCTAAAGCGTTTATCTTTGTGAAGCGATGTTCATCCAACCCTAGACAACCCCATTGCATGCATTCTTCCGTTTTCATCCAGGCTTTCATGCATTCTTCAGTTTATATATATATATATATTCGCCTTGTTTAACAAATTAAAATAAAATACAAATTTTCTCAATTACCATGCTTCTCTGAAAAAATAGTAGCCCGCTATCTACCCACCAGTATATCGAATTGCACGCGCTTGGGCTACTAGACGTATCTGAGAATTTCCTGTCCGATAAGCTGTCGGAAATCCCGATTCCAGAGAGCAGTTCGTTGAGGGAGTTGGATATGCCGGACAATAATTTATACTGGGATTTTTGTGTAGACCAGGGAACCGAAAATCTCTGTTTGTTGGAACGACGTGATCAAAAACCTTTTAATTGGAACGATAATGCCATCTCTCGGCAAACTAACCAACCTGCATACTACAACCCATTTTCTCTGGGTCCTTTGCCCGATCTCAGTAGGATGTATAATCTAGATTATTTGTGGCTTGCTAGGTGCAACCTCAATGCAGACCTGTGCATTCTTGACGTCGCAAGGAAGAGATTGATGGAGGGATGTTAAGCAATCGGGAATTAATGCATTCAAAATTTCAATGACTTGTCCACTATTGTGGTGGGAATTGGGCTGGTAGAAATCCGTGAATACAACCGAACGGGCTTTACCATTTTAGAAAACAATACAAATGATAATTGGAAAATAAGAAAAAATCTCAAATGTTCACCTTGTGCGAGGATTCCAACATTGAGAAGACATCCAACAAGGATTGATGAGTGGTATACCGCTCTAATTTCAAGTTCAAGGTAATGATTTGCCTTTCTTGATTTAGCTTCGTTTGGGAGATGAGATTGAAATCTAAAAATCCTCTAAGGTGGCATAGCTTAGTTAATTGAAACTAGTGCAATGATTCGCGCACATAAAATTCAAAATGAAACGTTTTTCCATGCCACTCTTTACATTTCAGATAGTCGATTATTAAGTTAATCACAATCAAATGATTTTTTTTAATCACTCAAAATTAGCAATTAGAGTTGGTGAAGAATTTTTTTTAATCACTCAAACTTAGTAATTAGTTGGTGGGCATAGTAATTTTTTAATATGATTAAATAAATGTGAGAAATTAAATATATAAACGTATGTTTTTATAAAAGCTAGGAAGTTAATGGTTAAAATTAAAACCCTTCATTTATTGTGACCAAAAAAAATATTCAATTCATATTCAATTCTATCCATAGAAAACTAATTAAAGATTAAAAACCTGTTAAATGTACCCATTTCCAACACTTATACACCTCTCCTCGTAAATATATTGACTTTAACAAAAGGTATAATTCTGGTAAACTTGTATCACGACCTCATCGACAATATTATTATGGAAATGAATGATTCGAGGTTGACTAGGAATTAGATTACAAGAATATATGAAACTTTTAGATGTAGGGTTTTTCAAGAATGACCATAGGGAGGAGAATTAAGCTCTTTGGGTTCTTATAGTAAGTTCATAATAATAATTCATTATTAATTTTCATTGTGGCCTTTCATTATAATTGTAATCCTTATATATATATATATATATATATATATATATATATATAAAAGAGATTTAGTCTTAGGATCATCATATATTACTTTGTGAATTGGATATATTGTAAAAGGGAGGTTTCTCCCTATAAGTGGACTATATTTATTGAATTCATATCATTTTGCTTCAAGCAAGTCATATTGACATTTTTGCTATAAATTTTTTTCTGGGATACTGTAGAAAACAAAATTTAGATGTTACTTAGGAGACAATGTTATTTCAAAACAAGTGAAGTATATGTGGAATTTTTTTCATATTATGACTCATTATATTTTATGATATATTTCTTGTGGAAGTTAATGTTTTTGCACAAGTTATTTTCTAGTAATTTTAATAGTTTTTTCTATGATTAGTAAGCACATTCTTAAAAAAAATTAGAGACTTGTTCCAACATATTTAAATAACACATAATCTCTCGTTAAGTGAGTAAAAATGTGGCTATGTAAGAATACACACAAGAAATACATATGGTTTCACATGGTTGGAAACACATTGTTTCACCTTGTTGGAAACCCTTGTAACCCTTGCTAGTACACTTTCAAGTATTACTTCATTAGACACTACATGTAGATGGAATATTACTTCCGTGTACCTTTGGGTATACAGTGTTGGGGATTGGGTGTAAACAGAAACGGAAAAATAAAAAGAACATCATATAATCAAAGAGGAATAACCTTCAAATAAAACAGGTGGTTTCTAAATGCTTTGTTACAACACTTAAGCACAGGGCATTGTGATCAAAGAATCACAAATTGCATGTTGAATATCTTCACACACGTTAACTTCACAATCTTGTACATCTAATAATGACTCATCAGGTATTTTGTTTGTAGTTTCAAGACCTAACCAACTTCTTTGCAATCGAGAAGATCTTTTTCACATATAATCATTGGTGGTTAGAGTTGAATCGGTCAAATCCGCATTGTTTAGTCATCTCAACAACGATGCTCAACCTGACCATCCATGTGTCCAACTCATAGTCGATTGCTCGACTAATCGATCGATCAACTAATTGTATTTGACTACTAGTCAATTCCCCGATCGACAGGCTTGTCGACTACTCGACTAATTTATGTAGATATATTATTGACTACTTGAATGAATGTTTCTAAATGTTGTTCATCCACCCGACCAAATGATTCTAGGAGAAGTGTGATGATCCATCAAAACCCGAGGTTCCAATAACCCTCCACCAACAAAAAATTCTAGATATTCAAGAGGTGAAATTAAGTTAGCAGGACACCCCCACATAATTGCATCTTCCTCAAGACCAAGCATTGAAAGCAGCATGATAAAATTAGCTTGAAACAAAGGATTTGTAATTATATCAACAATATGATCATATATTCCAATAGACAATAAAGACAACATTCTCTTGAATGAACTGTATCAAGTAGTGAGCATGGAACTCAACATGTTTCATCTTACGGTTTGCAATAGGGTTGTCAACAACTTGAATGGCACTCTGATTTCCATAGTAAGGTGCAATTTCAACCAAGAGTTTGTGAATCCATACTGCCTATGTACCTTCATGAATGACGCCACAATATTATGCTTCTATGGTCGACAAATAAACTATCTTTTGTTTTTTACACGACCAAACCATTGATGTTTGTAGCATCAAACATGTATTTCCACATTGGTCTAAGTGTCTAGACTTGTGGAAGTCCTCCAAAGCCTTCTACCTTGAGACTGTAATTTAATTAAAGGAATTATTAAAGTAAAGTTGTTTTATTAGTGAGTTGAGTTTTATTTAAAGAAATTCTTTAATTATCATTTTTTAATTAAATAATAGACATTAATCTCAAGTGAGGTTAAAAGTAATCTCAACCATCAATCATTTTGGTGATTAGGGTCATGTCATAACTCAATCTTATAAAAGCAAGGCTAGGGTGAAGGAGAAGACGCTTGATACATTGATACCAAGTAGAGAAGAAAATTTTCTCATAATATTGCATCATGAAGGACTGTGATTCAAGGAGATAATGGATAGGTGGAGAAGGACTTCCAGCTAGATATCAAGTCAGAGAGAAGTGCGAACATAGGAATTCACAAGTGCGTTTCAACCAATTGGAGCCGCAACAACAAGGTCGTGCCATACAAAGTTGACATATAGTCTTTGAGTGCGCGTATGCGAGTCTAAGTGGAGACAAGTGCGTATACATGAGTTTTCTTAAGGGAAGTCACATACATCTTGGGAAGCGTGAAAGTATAAGGTCATACAATAATGCAGGATATTTCTAGGGTTAGTAGGCATTGTCTAAGGTTTTATGTATTTCTCTATGGGCCATTAGCCCATGTATGAGAGCACTTGTCAGCTTTGAATTTATTTGAATGATAATCGTAGTTGATGGGAATAATATCTTTATGTATTGTGGTTGATATTTTTGCTTTCCACTATTGCTTTCACTATATTTATTTGAGTTGAATATTCAAACAAGTGTATGTTGTTTTGTGAGCTGCTAATTTGATTTACAACAAGAAAATCACTAGATAACAAGATACCTAGGGTTGGAGTAGGGATTTCAACATTGTATCAGAGTTGTCGCTCGACGAGGAAGACAGATCTCATATCCATAGTAGTTGATAGCAGATCTATCAGATCTTCAAGGATATCTTAGCATATTCGTAACTAGCAGTAAAAAATAAAGGATTGGATTTTAGGGAAACAACAATACTGAGGAAGAAATAGGGTTTTGCAGTCATAAGGAGTTGTACACAAGTTACAAAAGGAATAGTCGCATACACATGCACTTTTATATGGTCATAGTTGCATATATATGGGTTGCAACAAGAACAAGCACACACATACATGAGCTTCAGTGAGGAAAATAGTGTACGTACATGGCTTTCAATATTGACAGGTGCATATGATGTTGTACATAGCAGGTTATTTCCAAGTTAATTTGTTAGGTCTAAGGGATGGCATTAACAATTATAAGAGTTAAAGATAGATTGGATGGAACATCCAACTTCCTGTCTTGTAAAGCAAGAGTGACTTTAGTGTTAAAGGACTATGACTTCTAGGATTTAGTGGAAAAATTAGTTGTTCCACCAACAAATATGGTAGCTTTGGAAATTCACGAGAAGAAGAAGATCAAATCTAAGAGGGTTATCTTGGATTTAGTGAAGGATCATCTAATTCCTCACCTATCTGAGAAGAAGACAACCAAAGAGATGTTTGATACATTTGTAGGTTTATTCTAGAGAACTAACATGAATAGGAAGATGTTCTTAAGAAATAAAATCAGATCAGTGCATATGTATAGATATGACAATGTTACCATCTATTTTATGAGGATCACATAGGTACATGATCATATTGCAACCATAGGGGAGAAATGGAAACCATTTTTTAAAGGAGTCTTCGCTCGGGAAAAAATCCCATATTGGATAAGTCTCTTGGATGATTTCTTCAAGGAAGATACTCGAGAATATTCCAAAATAAAAAAGGAGGAAGGTAGTGATGATAAATTGGCCCTTGTTAGTAAGACAAAGAAGGGAAAATGAAAGAATTCCAAGAAGAATGGTAACAATGATGGAGGATCATCAGAGCCATGGAAGAAGAAGGACTTCAGTGAAATCAAGTGCTTCTCATGTCACAAGAATGGACAATATGAATCATTCTATCTAGATAAGAAAAAGGCAAAATGAAATATGAGGATAGTAGAATCAATAGAGACATAGCTAGATGAGTTTGCAGTGACGTTTGAGAAGGATTTCTCATTAGTTTATTTCTTTTCTACCCACACAACTACCAAGAGTAGGTGGTACTTGGACAATGGTACATCTTGTCATATGACAGAAGCACATGATATATTTAGAATTCTAACAAAGAGGGACTCATATGTTCATGTGTATCTTGGTGATGATGCCAAGTATGTAGTGAAGGGAGAGGGAATAGTTACATTCCAACTTGAGTGAGGAGGTTTGTTTGATTCCCATGAAGTGCTGTACATACCAGGACTAAATAATAATTTTCTCTTAGTCTCAACTATGGAGGACACATTTTTTTTTCATTACTTGTTAGGGAGGGAAGTTACTCATACATCCAGAGAAACCTATCCAAAAAACAATTGTGGTTGTTGGGGTTATGAGGAACTTTGTACAGGTTGCAAAGAAAGAATGTTTAGGATTTGGTATAAGACACTCACAACCTATGTGAGTTATGGCATAATAGGTTGGGAAAACTAAACTATAGGGTGTTTCTGATTCTAAGGAAAATTGTTATAGGTCTTCCACTGTTCAATATTGAATAAGAGGGAGTGTGTAGAGGGTTCGCACTTGGAAATAATTCCAAGGATTCTTTTCCAAGAAATGAGAGTAGGTCTAAGGGGATCTTGGATCTTATACATTCAGATGTGACTCGGTTGATGCCAACAACATCGATGTAGGGATCGTCATACTCTGTGATGTTCATTGATGAATTTTATAGGAAAACATATATCTTTTGTTTGAAGACCAAGGTTAAGGTATTTAGTTGGTTTTAGGAGTTCACAACTCAAAAGGAGAAATAAATAGGAAATAATATCAAGGTCTTGAGGTACGATAATTGGGGAGAGTATACCGTCAATGACTTCAAGGATTTATGTAAGGATGAAAAGATTAAGAGGGATGTGATAGTCTCATACAACCTTAAAAAAAATAGGGTCATGGAGACAAATAACCAATCCATCATCATTTCTTCTAGGGATATGATATATGACTGGGAGTTTCGTATGTTTCTTTGGGAAGAGACATGTAACACAACAATGTATGTGCATAACAGGATCCCTCACAGGATATTGGGTGACAAGACTCTGAAGGAAGCACTATAAGGAGTGAATCTAGATATAGGAGATTTGAGGATATTTGGTTGTCCAATTAACATCCATGTGCTTATGAGAAGAGGACGAAGTTGTAGTCTTCAGGACATAAGGGTATATTTTGGGGGTAAAGTGAGACCTCAATGGTTTACATGATCTTCATTATAGCATAGAAGAAGACAATTATTAGAAGATATGTTAAGTTCGAGGAGAAATTGACATATAGAATATCTCAGGAGTCATCTGTAGTGACAGGTGATGAGGAGCAGCGAGCTTTTAAACATGAGCAATAGGCAGCTATGATACATACTTTAGGTGGGGAGGAGGATTTATCTCCTTCCACTTGTTTCAACAGACCCAGTTGGCTATTATAGACATTGAGGGATGTTGGTGAGGCTCCTAGGAGTGCAGTAAGAGAGTGCAGGCCTTTGGGGAAGTTTTCAAACTATATGGAACTTATGAGTATCATTGTTGATGTCAAGTCTTCCAATTTTGAGCAAGCAATAGATTAGTAGGTATTGTCAGATTCCATTGTAGAGGAGTACACCTATATTTTGAGGAATGATGTTTGGGAAATAGTTTCAAGACAAGAGGGAAATTCATTTGTGAGTTCTATTTGTCTCTATAAGATCACGAATGTTGCAGATGGTAGCATTGAGAAGTTTACTTGATGCAAACCCCCACCCCTTCTAGGGGTTTGCGCGACCTCCTGGTCTAGGATCGTTCTTCTGAGGAGATGAATTATCTCTCGGATCCTTGCTGGATCCCCTCCAATGTACACATGCCCCTTTGATTTCCCTCAAATGCAGGTCTGTACAAAAAAAGAAACCCACAAGCGTTTTGATCTAAGCCCCTTTTTTATATTGACATCAAATTTCCGGTGTTAGCCCATTTTCCCTGTCAAAAATATCATGTGACCATGGGCTAGGACCAAGTGCTTAGCTTAAAGGTGCTTATTTAGAGATTTGTTACTCTGGTGCTTTGAAATTTTGGGCTTTAGAATATTTTCCAACACAACCCTCTAATTCCTTTGAATGTCTAATTGGCGAACTCCCAAATGTGTCCAGAGATCGACGCTCCACACTCCTCCCACAACGAATGGATGGGATCCACTCTGGGATTCGGGACTTCGAGACTTTCCGCACCAAAACAACTTTTAGCCTCAATCCTATGGAGGGATGAATACCTGATAATCTGCTGACACGTGTACTTGACAAAAAATGGTCAATGTTTACTCTGGAGTTCAGGACTTTGGGGAATTATTCCCTTTGTGTAATAATGACCAATTTCTTCCAGAGTGTAGAATCGCCAAACTATGAGATCTACGGCTCACTTTCTCTTGTGCGTAGATCCGACGACTGGGATGTAATATTTTCAACGACGCTTCTCCTCTGGTGTGGGGTTTGATCCACGAACAAGATTTTTTCCACAACGAATCCAATGGTCACGCACTCCTCCTAGTGGTCTACGACGTAGATTCACTCCGGGACTTCTAAGCTTCGAGGTTTTTGTCTCTTTCACAAAAAATGACTTAAAACAACCAGAGTGGAAAATTCCTAAGGAATTGGGGTTTTAATGTTCGCGCTCCTTACCTTCATCCAATAACTATGTGGGGTATTGACCTATTCTGAACAAATCTCATCCATTCACCTTCAAACAAAGAGATTTATCCTCTTTGGGGACTTACTCTCGCTATTCATCCTTGAGCTTTGTCACTTTTGTGACTTGAACTCGAGTGCACGCCTTGCACTTCCCTCCTTATATTTTTCCAGTCAAAGGACTTGAAACCTTGGCACACACTTTGAACTTCTCATATTCTCTGGAAATTTAGACTATCTTCTGGGGCAGACTTTCTCTATCTCTCTTGAGCTTGGAATTATTCAAATTCAAAGGGTTCAACCTTTTTTTCTTTCAGATGACTCCTTGTCCCCTCCTAGAACCCATGCTCTTTCTCCTGATCTTGTGAACACAGTCTAAGTGTTCTCCCAACACCCTCCTAACACTCTGCGCTCTTCCTCCTGAGCCTTACTAACAATTAAATGAAATATTGGCTTTGCGCACTCCTTGCATTGGCCTCCTGAATCTTATACTCTAAAGAATCACCTGCACACTCATTGCACTTACTCTGTGAACACTTTCATTGGCCTTTTCCTTGAGCTTTTACACTTCTCTAAGTGTAGGAAGACTCCTTGCGCTCGCTCTATGCACTCTTTGCACTATCCCTTCTGATATTTATGACATGTTCTGGTGTTCCCACCTGGAACGCTCTTCTCAAACTTGAAAATGAGTTCTTGCGCATTCCTTGTGTTGTCTTCTCAGAGTTTTATAACAAATATGGTTTGCACTCCTTGCACTAGCCTTGAGAGCCCAGAACACTCAGAAACTCACACAAATAGAGAAGTCTATATATTCCTACAAAGGGAGCATAATTTCACTCATGGAATTCATAAACATACACAGTAAATATTTAGAAAACAAACATTTAGAAATAGAGAACACACACATAGAGTCATATGCAAGGAAATCTTCCTTTGTATTAAATCTAAATGCTCTGTACAATGTTTACAAGAATGGACTGCAAAATAGTCTCAGTTCTTCTTTCCTCTCCTCTCGTCTCTTTATCTTCTCATGATATTCTCTAATTCCTTCTTATCTCGATACATTAATATTTTTACAAAAGAGGGGCTTGTCCAGCCTTCCTCACCTACTCACATTAAATTGCTTTTAATCTACATCTAGTCCGAATCGGATCTATATCCATCTACCTGTCAGCCATTAAAGACGAATTACACTTATCCTTACACAATAAAATAGATTTACTCTCTTTGAGACTTTATAACATTTATTACATTAAATCATAAATTTAAAACAAAATGAGAAGGTTGGCGCTTCTCTCCCGGGATCTTCTCCCTTCGAGTCCATTTTTGCGCTGGGTGCTGATGCAATGTTGATGGTCCTACATCATACTCCTCGGTTGAAAAAATCATGATCTACTGCTCATGGCTCCTCTATTGTTGTTGTTCAGATCCTCTTGGCTATCATAAAACTTATGCAAATGCCAATTGTGTCATCAAGTATTCATCTTTTGTTTATTTAATAAACTATCACAACCTTCTCCCTGAGATATGAGCAGTATGTGCTTCCCTACAATATTCTATTCAACAAGAGGCTTAAGTGTCCTGATTATTGTGAGATTTGGATCTCTGGACACAATGTCTTTTTCCTGAAATTAGAGTCAATCAAATTAAACAAAAAAGACCATTAGACTCCAATTGCATTTATCTTCTAAATATGACAATCCATATGTAAAACTCAACCATATAAAAATGATTCAAATATTATCAATATTACACACCAAAATATGTGTTTCCTCTGATTATGGACGATAATGAAGTGAGACATTAGCATGATCATCTTTAGCCTTGTGAGCGGCAAGAGGAAATCATTATGAAAATATTGCAATCAAGACACATTGGAAAGGTGTAATTGATCTTAGGTCATAACCTAGATGGATTTACTTTTTCAACACAAATGAAAGGTATCAGTAGAAATGATAAATTAATGAAGTTATTAAGATCTGATTTCTAACTGGCAATAAAATGTTGTTTGTCGTGATGGGAATATCCATGAAAATGATATCCTCGAGTTTCCAAGAATGTCCCAAGTAGATATATCATGAACTTCATTTCCTTGAGATTACATATAAAATAGAATATAGAGGAAATGAAATGTAAAAAGAAAAGTGTATAGATTGATTCTCTTATAAATAGGTTTTTCATTAAAAATAATGACATATAACCCAAAAAATAAAAATCAACAAGCTCGTGAGTATAAGGGATTAAATAGAGGATATACCAAACCACCCAAGCAATTCCCATATTTCCAAATTATGAATAAACTAATTTTTCACCCAAGGAGTATTGAATAATGTGGAATCCAGTAGATCGATGAGTTATAGCCCACAATGAATTCACACCTTGAAAATTGTTACCATGGATGAAATGAAAACAAATGTTGAAAACTAAGAATTGGAATGTTATAAGTTTCCTTGATATATTCCATTGAGATAGTTACAACTCCCCAAAAAATCAATGGTTTCAACATGAGATAAGTGTGCAATTCATAGCCATGATAAAATTCATATTACTCAAGAATGTGACCATAATAAGTGACACAAAATCAGAAAACCCAAGGGATGAAAATATATTGTTGAATAAAACATCAGGTATGAAAATAAATTGAATTGACAATGCTAAGATGAGTCTTTGATCAATCAGTGAGTTGGGGAATATAAATATTGATTCCCAAGTATTTTCTGAAAATGATATCAGCAAAAGATTTAAATAACCAAGTTGTCCAGAATTGTCAAAAATGCATCTGAACAGTGTGAATGAATGTCTCTTATTGTTGTGTATGAGATGAAACTTGGATTAAGAAAGTTGTAAGATAAAAGGAAGACTTGTGCTTAAAATACCAACTAAATAGAGCATAAGACATGTGCAGCCAATATTTATAAATTAAAACTAAAAGTGTTAATGAAAAATAACTCAAATGAAATAAAATCAACAAAGTTCATTGTGCTAAAAAGTTCTAAGCAAAAAAATCATGTTGGCTGAAATTGATCACAAAAAAGAGTGGATGTGAAAGAAATTATTTGAACAACTCCAAACCAAAAATAATCATAATAAATGTAAGGATTTGGAGTGGTTTCAATCTGAAATGGGTATAATTATTTACTCAAACTTCCAATTCACTCTGTGTGGGACACCAAGCCCAAAAATCATAAGAATCTCAGTCAAGCAAGTTTTCAGATTAGAATCACATGGATATGAGATGGAATAGATACGACCATCCATTTTCATCACAAGAGAGAATAAATAATATCCTTTTAAAAATGTCTCCCTTGTGAGAGAACCCAATGCTTCAAAAATATTTGACATGGTGATCAAGCATAAAGTTAACGATCTGAAAATTACCGAGCACATAGAAAAATTTGAGAATGAGATGAAGTAAATTTTCACCATATCAAAATTACATTGAAAAATCCAATAAAGGGAAAAATAGTGTGCAAGCATTGTATTTCTTTCCACCCCTGGCAAGAAACACATTTATTGGTTAGCCAATAAGAATGAAAAGTGAATTCAAACAAAAAGATAATTAAACAAACTAGAAAGTGAAGCTAAACTATGAAAAGGAAAGACACTAGTCTATTTTACCCTACTCCTACTCTATGCTACAATGGATGAAAAAATGAACTATGTAAATTTATAATGCCAATGTAGCCATCCTTGTAATCCCAACTTTGCATACACATGTTGAAGACAAAATATTAGTGATAGAGTTTGGAATAAGAATTGACTAAAAGTAGGAAACATTAACTCATGATAAACTCTATCCACCATATTAAAAATGTCTTGGTGATAATTCATGGGAAATATATCCAAGTAAGAGCTCTCCAACCATGCTTTAATCCTATCATTAAATATTGCACTACTATCATAGATTTGATGGAGAGAGTTCAATGTAAAGTAGCATACCATATGGGGAACATGCATAGAATTCATGTAAAGTGTGCTTGGTGAGAGAATATTCATGCTAATAAGGTTTTTTATCCCTGAAGACAAGCCAAAAGAATAAGGGAATGACATAACCATTTACATACACCGAAGTGCCTCATTATCTTCGTAAGCCTCCCTAGACTCACACTTCAAGTAATTGTCAACTTGAGACAAATTAGTGGAAACAAATTATCTGCATAGAATAACATCAACCATGGTATGAGAGGTAATTTCAAGACAAAGGTGAGATCCACTAGTATCAATACTATCTAGAAAAGGGCTACTCGAACATTAAGATTCACTATTGATAAACAAATTAATATGAGAAAGAAGATATGGTATGATATACATATACTATAGCATTCCCTTTATCCCATGAAAAAGGTTGATAAGGCATAGAATCAATAAGTTCATGGTAAGAGGTTTTATCCTCCCTATCTTCTGTATGTACATTGCCCCCATCAATTATTTTAAAATGGGTCATCCCTGATGATTCTATTTGAGTCGAATGGTGGGTGGTTTCCTGCAAAGTCAAACCATTAAAGAGATTATGATACAAATGAAAATAAGTGGAATAATTAAGAGACATAAAAGCCCCTCTAGAACAAGAAAAAATTGTACTAAGTGACTCCCTAAATGGTAGTTCCTCCTCCTTAAAAAAATCATTGGATGATTTCAAATCAATGGGTTTCATACTAGGAATGGTTTTACAATAAACACGTTATTCCTCAAGATGGTTTTCCTCATCCAAGAAAAAGGTATATTGATGTGATAAAAGAGGTATGTCTTGTATGTTGATTTCTTTTCCTTAAGTGAAAAAATCAACATGGTTGTCGTGCTCTTGCATCTTACAAGAATATAAAATATCTTCCAAAGCATATTCATGGTTATAAGAGAGAAACACGTCATAAGAATCATTAGAAAAATAGGTCTTAATAAATTATCCATTAATAGTAGTAAAAACTTCTTTCTCTATGTCAGTGATATCAAGAGAATTTGTAACAATAGAACAATTCAAATAAACATAAATTAATTTCAAATTTTCCATGTGTGAGGAAGAGTTCATTTTAAGTGTGTCTATATTTTCTTCATTAAAAAAATGACCAGCTTTCAAGTTTTGATCGATAGATCGCACCTCCATTTCTTGTGTTGGGAAAAAAGAGAGGATAATGAGATCTTGACATAACCATCGGTTTGAACTGAAGTGTCACATTATCAATAGGAAAATACTCCTCTTGGGAAGCTACAGAAAAAACTGGACTTGAATTTACAACACAAGAGGTCTCTTTTTCGTTGCAAGAAAATAAAGAGGGGAATGGAGTGATGAGAGGATACATATGCACTTATTCCAAAAAACAATTCTCTCTCTGATCTATATCCTCCACAATAAAGAAAGATCCAGACATATGAAGTCCATCTAAACCATTATCATTTTCAACATTTTCGTTTAAATCCAAGTCAACATGTGAAGAAATATTAAATCGTTATTTATATTTTTCATCCATTGATTTGTGTATTTCATTAATAAGAGAAACTAAACAAGAAATCAAATCATTGTTAGAGGGCCTATCACCCAAAGGAAATATACAACAAATATGAGTAAATCCGATAACAAAATATTCAAGGGATTAATCTTCATTCTTCTTTAGCTATAAAATTTATGCACACAAATTATCATAATCATAATTGTAACAACCCTGGTTAAATATATGCTTAGGGATTATTAAGTAAAATTAATTAGATAATTAATTGTCCTAATATGGTTTTAGTTAAACAATGATTAGTATTAATGATATTAATTAATTAATTAATTATTAATTAATTGTTAATAACTTTTGATTGATTAATTAATTAATTAATTGATTACATATCACATTCAATGACATGGGTAATAAATTAAGGGGATTAATAACTTTAATTTAATCCTTTTGAAACTTACGTATGACAGGAGGGGATAAGGTAATAAAGGAGGGGATAAGATAATACAGGAGGGGGATAAGGTAATTAATGGAGGAGAGGAGAGTCGGTGAAGGGGAAGATATGAGGGGGAAGGGTATTACGAGAGAGGGATTATGATCTTGGAGGGAGAAAGCATTTTGGAGGAGGGACTGTATTTTTGTTTGGATATTTTCTGGTGTGGGGAGTTTGATATTGGGAGTTTTGGTGAACCATTGCAATGGGCACCGAGTTGCTGGGGGTTTTGGGCACGGGGGCCAAGATTTCTTTCGGTATCCTGGAGCTAGGGAGCTGGACATGCTACTCCTAGCTGGCTGGGTGGTTAGTTGGTTTGGGAAGGGTTTGGTCAAGTAGCAAGTTGGGCAAGGCAGCAGGGAGGACAACCAGACAAGTGGGAGTTTAGCATTAGACGAAGGTATTTTAATTTATGTATTTGTTTTATGTATTTAAGGAATATGTAGTGTTATGTGGTTGTTCGTAAGCTTATTAGCCTTGGATCTCTCAGCAAAGTGAGGTATAAAAATCCACAAAGTTAATGTTTCCACATCCACAACTGCTTAAAGACTATTTTAAAAGTTTCTAGAGTAGACAGAAAATCAATAAATTTAAGTGCAACAGGGAAGCCATGATATGTCCAAGCTAGAGACTAAAAAGAAAACCTACGAGCCAACACTAGTGCCGAGTCAAACAAGCCACGACCAAGAGAGGATCCTGCAAGAGGCACTTTCTCTTTCACTAAACGCTCAACAACACCGCCATACACAGAACCAATGCCCTAGAGTCTGCACAAATTCCTATGAGGAAGGAGTCACGGGATGACGCCCTCTTGTTTCCAAGCTAGCGCCTGCGCCAAACCACCAGGGAGAATATTAGGGTTACGGGGATGAAGGTTAGGGTTTAGATGGGGGGGGCACTGGAGGAAGCAAGGAAGGCACGTGGAATCCATGCGTGCTCGCACTTGTTTTTTTTTTAATTAATTTTTTATTTTTATTTTTTTAATTTTATTAAAAATTTTGTATATTTTATTATTATTTTTTGTGTGTTCATTTTAAAAGAATTATTTACGGTAAAGTATAATCAATTGTTTTAAAAAAAAATTATTTAGTGTAAAGTAAAAGTAATTGTTTTAAATAATTAATTGTTTTAAAAATTTATTTAATGTAAAGAATAATTAATTGTTTTAATTAAATCAGTTTAAATTATAATTAGTTGTTTGAATTATAATTAAATTAATTCGACTAAATCAATTAATTAAAACAATTAATTAATTCAACTAATGATTTTAGGGATTAATTAATTAGAATGATTTAATTAATTATAGCGAGTTGCAGCTCGGTAATAGTGAGTAACAACAAGTGGAATAACAACACAAATTCAAATGAGAAAGTACAACAAGTACGGGGATGTATTGATTTCTCATGAAGCAATATTCTAATCAAATAGCTCTGCAACTCTGCTGCTAGGATTGCCGCAGCCATGGGGGAGTAGGGATTGCCTTGGGCTTCCTCTCCTCCCCATCCTCCTCCACCGCTCCCAAACTATGTTCAAAATCACATTAAATGGTTTAAACGAAAATTTTAAGGACTTAAACCATGACCCGGGGGGAGGGGGGCTTCATGTGCACTAGGAGGGTAAGTTAGAGGAATTAGCGAGTGGGGTACAGTGCTATCGTAGCTACCAGGTGAAGGAGTCAATAATTTTCTTAGGTGAATAAATCAAGCTTAGAAGCTCTAACCCTAACCTAGCCAATCCCCTAAAGAGAGTAACGTCTATTTACAGACAAGTAAAAGAAACTTACGCCTAACCCTGTTTTCTAGTTTAAGTAGCACTAATTTGAAACTTCCTTGAACTCACCTTGACAGCTTTGGTTGATGCAGGTTAAATCATACATGATGGTTAGGACTCGAGGGAATCGAGGCAGGGGAGCATCTTTGCAGGCACCACCAACACTGCCAACACTGCCACCACCATCGCCCAAACTAGCTCTCATACTGCGCTCTTTGGAGGCCATAAATGAGACTTTAAAGGGGCGACAACTAGAAGGGACCGAAGTGGAGCCCCCACCATATGGAATGGGTAATCCAGAAGTGTCGAGGGATTCAGTGAGAGGACCTCCACCCGAAGACATCACTCGATAACTGCAAAAGATCAAACTTCCAGAGTTTTCCGGGGGTCGCGCCAGTGAACCCGCAGAATCATGTTTGGAAGGCATGACAAGGTGTTTTTCCTTAAGGGACTATGCATCTAACTCAAAGGCGAAGATAAGGATTTTTCAGTTAAGAGACAACACCTTGAACTGGTGGGGTAACCTGGAAAGACAACTGCATCTTACCCCAGACACAGTATCTTGGGAACTTTTCGAGGAGAGGTTTCGAAGGAAATATCTGCTAGCTTACTATGAGGAACAACAGGTAGGGACGTTTCATGCCTTAGTACAGGGAAAAAAGACTATAGAAGAATATGAGATCAGATTTATGGAATTGGTCAAATATATTTCGTATATGGATAATGAACAACGACAGGTAGAGCTCTTCGTCTATGGATTGAACTCTAAGATAAGAGCTATGGTGTAGATGTGAAAACCATTTTTGGTAGCGGAAGCTGTGGAAAATGCACGTTATGCGAAGGAACACATGAACTTAACTGGGGGTACAAGACCTTCCTTTCCGCATCATCCTAGATTCATAGGGAAGGCCCCTAGGACATTTCCCAAGGGAGGGGGCTCAAGGCCACCTCCATATGGTAATAGAGTCACACCAAGGACAGTAACCACAGGGATTTCAATGGCAGCGAGTGCAACATCTCGTTCATCACCAACGACATAGACAATGTTGAATCATGTTGTCATTGATGCCAATGGTTTGATTGATTGATGTAATTGATTGATTCCAAGTGATTGGTTGATGTCAAAGGATTGATTGATTGATGATTTATGTAATATAATATGTATTGTCCTAAATGAGAATGCATAGATGAAGATGGATCAATGAGTTGTCATTGATACATGATGAATATGGATCGATCTGGTTCCATTGGTATATGATGCATTGTTGGAAAAATGTATAGATGACTCATTATTGTCTTATCATGATTGATAAGGTGCAAAAATGGATGAACTCCAAAGTGGTCCCCTTATGTTGAAAGCCCTTATGGAAAGACGCTTTGAGGATTGAGTTATCCTAGAAGAATCATTGGAGGACCCATGCTCTCATTATTGTCTTATCATTATTGATAAGGTTTATAAATGGATGAACTCCAAAGTGGTCCCCTTATGGTGAAATCCCTCATGGGAAGATGCTTTATGGATTGATTTATCCTAGAAGAAAGTTTGGAGAACCCATGCTTGTATGAGGAATAACGAGATGAATATCAAGGAAATTGTTGGTGAAACTATCCTAGATGGATAGTGCTTGTCATGCCATTTCTGGTGGTATGTGGAATGTCACATA
>JZKD02S1563445.1:26081-102462 GCA_000966675.3 Picea glauca
TGAAAGTATAAATAAGATAGCAATGGTCTCTTGTAGATCATCCTTTTTGTGGATCAATGGAGAGCTTCTTGTGGGAATATATTTTGGAGTATTGATGGAGAGCTTCTTTTGAGAGTTTCTTGAGCATTTTTGGTGTGGAACACTTGAGGATATTGAAGATATATAGGTGACTGAGGTAACCAAGGATATCTAAGCCGAAATTCTGAGGAAAGTTAAGAAAAGAAGGCCAAAATGCAAGGAAGGATAAATTCTTTTGATGGTGCTTTCTAAGGTATGTTATTTACAGGTCATCTCACTATTTTCGCTATAACTTTGTTTCTATAATGACTCAGATCATGAAATTGCTATGAAAGTTATAAAACATAGCCAAGTATATGTGGTTAAAAATTCCGCTTGTGGGTCGTTGTAGTTTGGTATTTACACTCCGTGGAAAATAGGGTTTGTGGCTAGTCCTGAAACTAGTCAAAATCAAGTGTTTCGGGTAAAAACATCATAACTTCTTCATAACAGATCCAAATTCAGTGAGACCAATTGTGTTGGTTATATTATAGTATGTAGTATTCTCTGTAATAGTTTTAGATCATTTCATTAAAAAATTTGTGTGGGGCACGCTCTACAAGGTCACTCTCTAGAATAAGCCAAAATTCAACAAGGTATGTCATTTTTGCTATAACTCCTTCTATAAGAGGTTACAAGTAGTGAAACTTGGAGGAATTGCATAAAACACACTGAAGAACATTTTTATAAGTTTCAGATCTTTATTCAGTACATGTACAAATTTATGATTATTTCAAGTTAGGGTTGTTGACTAATCCAAAAACTAGTCATGGTTGAGACAAGCAGTTGATGAGTTGGCACATACATGAGGTGTATAGTTCATGATGTTGGTACATATTGATGAGTCATTGTTGATGAGTGGTTGACACATGATTTTTATATACATGGTACATGGTTGGATGCACTTTTTTATGGTACAGGTTGATTACAGGTTGTTTGGCACAGGTTGGTGCATGGTTGATGCTCTTGTTTATGGTACAGATTGATATCTGTTGAGGATTGTTGCCTCATCTCAGTTGGTGCTGAGAATGGAAGTTGAGTCTTGCATATAGATCTAGTTCTCTTGTAGAGTTGTACTATATTCAATTGTTGCTAATAATCCACAAAGATTGTAGTTCGTAATAAAAACAAAATTGTACACACATCTTGTGTTCTTTGTGTTAATTATGGTGATGAATTGTTGATGATATATTGCTGATATATGTTTCTGATATGTGTTCACATCTAACTGGTTATAAATGAAAACAATGGGTAATGAATAAATGTTGAATGTTAATTGATGCGTTTTTGTGCAAGAGGGAAGTTTTGGGAAAAAGAGCCCCACACTCATTCACCCCCCCCTCTAAGTGTGGTAGGTGTGTCCAATAGATAGGTCCATGGCCATCTTAGGGAACAACTAGTAGGCGCAGGGGTTCCAACGGAAGCAACTCATTTAAGAGACAGTCACATAACAGTGCGCAAGTTCAATATCGTGTTACCTATTGGGGGTGCGGAGGATCCCATTACCATCATGACTTCCTAGAGTTACAATCAGGGTTCATGCATAGAGAAGGAAAGGCACTGATGGGAAGACCAAGTAGCAGCCACCAAATTTACGTAGCAGTTAATAATCGTCAGGCCGAACATCAATCCACAGTGGTGGATTCATCAAGCACGCTAAATCATATCAATGTTAAGATTTTATTTGATTTTGGTGCGAAAGATAGTTTCATTTCACCATATGCATTATAAAAGAGTGGGTTGGTAGCCTACGAGCATGATGACTTTAAATAAGTCAAGATGGATTTGGGGGAAAAACAAGCGGTATGACCTAGTGTTGATAATTGTATAGTAGACCTGGGAGTGTGTACTACCAGGTTGAAGGTATACGTCACTGCTCTTGGGGTGTATGACCTAATCATTGGAATGTATTGGTTAGAAGCTCATTGATATTTGGTGGATTGTTTCGCAAAAAGGGTGCTTTGTGTCGACAACGAAGGAAGGCCAGTGGAGATCCAGGGTGTACAGAGAAAGGTGTCATTATGCTTTATCTCAACTATGAAGGTTAAGTGATGCTTGAGGCAAGGGTGTCGACTGTATGTAGTGGAAACAGTGAGTGAAAGGAAGGGGTCCTCATTGGATCAGTACCTAGTATTGTCAGAATTTAAGGATGTTTTTCCGAACGAGTTACCAGGGTTACCTCCTGAGAGGAGCTTGATTTTACTATTGAGCTAAAACTTGGTGCATAACCAATTTCCAAGACCCTGTATCAGATGATGGCACCAGAACTTTGTGAGTTCCAAATGTAGTTGAAAGAGTTACTTGACTTAGGGCTAATAAGGCCTAGTGTCTCACCTTGGGGTGCACCAGTAATTTTTGTACAGAAGAAGGATGGTTCCTTATGACTATGTATAGATTACAGGGACTTGAACCGTGCTACAGTGAAAAATAGGTATCGAATGCCACGAATAGATGACCTCTTCGATCAGATGAAAGGAGAAATGGTATTCTCAAAGATCAATTTGCGATCTGGGTATCATCAGTTAAGGATTAAGGAAGGTGATATCCCCAAAAATGCCTTTCGAACTCGGTTTGGACATTACGAGTTTGTCGTAGTACCTTTCAGATTGACCAATGTGCCACCAGTATTCATGAACCTCATGAACAACGTATTCCGGAAGTACTTAGACCATTTTGTACAAGTCTTTCTAGATGACATCCTCATCTATTCCAAGAATGAAAGAGAACATGAGGAACACTTGTGAGTAGTGTTGTCCTGCCTTAGAGAGAACAAATTGTATGGGAAGTTGTCGAAGTGTTCCTTCTTCCAGAAAGAGATCCACTATTTAGGTCATATCATTTCTGGTGAAGGAATCTCTGTGAACCCAAAAAAGGTAAAGGTCGTTATGGAGTGGCCAGTGCCGAAAAATTCCCATGAGGTGAGAAGCTTCATGGGGCTAGCAGGTTATTATCGAAGATTTGTGGAGGGATTCTCCAAAATAGAGAAACCCATCACCACTTTGCAGCGCAAGGGGGTCAGGTATGAATGGACTGAAGAATGTGATAGTGCATTCATAGAGCTTAAGAGGTTATTAACTAGTGTGTCAATTCTATGAGTGTTGAATATGGAAAAGGACTTCACAGTCTGCATGGATGCCTCGAAGCAAGGGTTGGGGGCTGTGCTAATGCAGGATGGAGGAGTGATAGCTTATGTGTCAAGGAAGTTGAAGAAACATGAAGAGCTATACGTGACTCATGATTTAGAGTTGGCAGTTGTAATTCTAGCTCTAAAACTTTGGAGACACTATCTTGTGGGGTGAAACTTTGAGCTCAAAACAGACCATCAGTGTTTAAAACATCTCTTCACTCAAAGGGATCTGAATGATAGGCAAAGGGGATGGAGTGAGTTTATGAGTGAGTACGATTTTGGTATTTCATACATCAAGGGGAAGGAAAATGTGGTTGCAGATGCCTTGAGCAGGAGACCATGTGTCTTCTCCTTGATACCTTTAAAAGTCAATCTGAGGGAATGTGTGTTGACGCAACTCTAAGGAGACAGTTGGTATTTAAAGGTTACTTCAAACCTTCAGAGTGGGAGGCAGTTAGATCCAAAGTATGATGGATACATTCTGGAAGAAGATAGACTATTGAGATATCGGGGAAGGATGTAAATCTCTGAAAATGGGGACATTCGAAGCATCATACTAAAGGAAGCCCATAGGACACTTTATTGTGTGCATCAGGGTGTGAAGAAGATTTATGCAGACATGAGGAATCTCTTCTTCTGGGTAGGCAAGAAGAGCGATGTAGTCCATTTCGTCGCCAAATGCCTAGAGTGTCAACAAGTGAAAGCCAACCACCATCACTCGACATGCCTCCTACAACCACTTGATGTTCCTATGTCCAAGTGGTAAGTCATCTCTATGGATTTTGTTGTGGGGTTGTCGCTCACATATCATAGACACAATTCCATTCTTGTGATAGTTGATAAGTTAACCAAGAGTGCTCATTTTATTTTGATTAGAGACACTTACGATGTCACTGATGTGGCACGTGTGTTTGTAAATGAGGTTATCTGTTTGCATGGGATACCTAGGAATATCATTTCAGATAGGGACTCCATATTCACTTCTAGGTTTTGGACAAGTTTGCAGTCAACATTGGGGACTCAGTTGAATTTAAGCATAAGTTATCATCCTAAAACAGATGGGAAAATTGAGAGAGTAAATCAAGTCATGGAAGACATGCTCAAGATGTATGTCATGGATAATCAAACCCAGTGGGAGAAGTACCTACCTTTGGTATAGTTTTCCTACAATAAAAATTTTCATAGCTCCATCGGAATGCCACCCTACAAAGCTCTGTATAAAAGGCCATGCAGAATGTTGTTGAGTTGGGATAGACTAGAAGACTGAGTAACAGTTGGGCCATAGTTGATTCAAGAGATGGAGGAACAGGTGATTCAGATTAGGCAGAGACTAAAGGAAGCACATGATAGGCAGAAAAGTTATGCGGATGCACACATGACCGACCGAAGTTATGAAGTGGGAGACCAAGTTTTCATTCGTATCAAGCCTAATAAGAGTACCATATGGTTTGGGAAGGGGACAAAGTTGTCACCTCGATTTATAGGACCTTTCAGAATCTAAGAGAAAATTGGACCCGTTGCCTATCATCTCGTACTACCACCCCACTTGCATAAAACTCATAATGTTTTTCATGTATCTGTTTTACGTCATTATGTTGCTGATGAATCACATAAACTAAATTGGAAGGAATTGTAGGTATCAGACGTGGGAACCCTCATGGTAGAACCGTTATGCATAGTGGACCGTAGAGTCTGATAGCTCAGTATCCATTTGGTAGACCAAGTTAAGGTCCCATGGGACAAGTATAGTCCAGTATCTGCTACTTGGGAAGACGCCAAGACACTATGACGAGACTATCCCTCATTTTTTTTGACCACCTCGAGAATATGTTTCTCGAAGGTTGGGTGTATGTAACACCACCTTTTGACTTAGATAGCCAGGATTACCTAAGGCCTACACTTTTACTCTCTACTCACAATGAAACTATTAAATGATACACTTAAACTTTTAATATGTATGAACCTTTATGAATGTTTAAATATATTCGGATAATGATGGATATGATGCGATATATTGTGAGAATGTAAATTTTATGAATGTCTAAATGTTATTGATGATGATGGATATAATGCGATCTACTATGTGAATGTAAATTTTATGAATGTTTAAATGCTATTAATGATGACGTATATGATGCGACATCTTGTGTGAATGTGAATCCTATGAAGGTTTAAATGCTATTAGAATGATGTTGGATATGATGCAATCTAATTGGTAAATGATAATTTTATGAATGAGTGTTGAAATTGATTTATGGGATATTATGAGATCTATTTCTAACTTGAAAACTTTGACGTTAATTTGTTGGTACAAGGATACCGAATTGAAATGATGATGGTATGCAATTACATGATGATCATGCATAGAGATGTATAAGTTGTGTTAGAAACTAATATACAGGTTATGGGCTATGAAATAGCCAAGGGATAATGATGATGAAAGTGGATATCATAACCACTAGCCGAGAAACATTATGGTATGAATATTTTTATATGATATTATATTGGTTTGGATGCATTGCTATGATATGTGGACCAATGTAGGATTTCAGGTGATGAGATTGCCCAAAACCGAATAAATGATGACAAAACTCCCAGCAACACAGTGCCACTATATGTTCCATTTTAGGGTGTGGACCCTAGATATGATTAGGAGGGGTGGAGGCATTTCCCACCGTGTATCCTCCGAAACCTAAAGTCATGGGTGGAAGATGTTATCTCACGCTCCCCTAGATGTGTGATGATGATTGTCAGTTGCCTGTTGGGGAAGCTTGGTCGAGATAGTGACACTTCCACTTACAGGTTCTATTCGGAGTTAGGTCAATATAGTTGACACTCCAAGATAGTCCAGCAGAGGAAGGATAGGAATGGAGAGGGAAGTAAGTTAGGGAGGAAGTATGAGTAGAAATAGTTGAGAAAGTATGGAGATTTGTCTTATGGTGGAATTTACTTTTTTTCCCTTCTAAAAAGAAAATGTGTATATATGAATATTCATAATTACATGACTAAACCACATTTGCCTAAATAAAATTGTTGAACTAGATAATTGTGATTAAAGAATTTCGCAAACATTTGATTGGTTTATTGTCTTTTATAAAAAGAATAGTCTTGTTGATTGGATTGGATGCATACATAAATTACTATAAGGGTGATAGTTATTGATTATTAGTACATGCATGAGACTTGTATGTACTAGCTACACATGCATTTCTTGTACATATACATTAGTATGCATGAGATTTATTGGCTTACTTACTAATAATGTCGGTTAATTGTTATGAATGTATTGAACCATGTTTCTTTTCCTTTGTATCATGAGATACTTTAACTTCGGGACGAAGTTTCCTGAAAGGTGGGTGTATGTAACAACCTTGGTTAAATAGATGCTTAGGGATTATTAAGTAAAATTAATTAGATAATTAATTGTCCTAATATGGTTTTATTTAAACAATGATTAGTATTAATATTATTATTTATTTATTTATTTATTAATTAATTAATTGTTTATAACTTTTGATTGATTGATTAATTAATTAATTGATTAAATATCACATTCAATGACATGGGTAATAAATTAAGGGGCTTAATAACTTTAATTTAATCCTTTTGAAACTTACATATGATAGGCGGGGATAAGGTAATAAAGGAGGGGATAAGATAATAAAGGAGGGGGATAAGGTAATTAATGGAGGGGAGGAGAGTTGGTGAAGAGGAAGATATGAGGGGGAAGGGTCTTACGGGAGAGGGATTATGATCTTAGAGGGAGAAAGCATTTTGGAGGAGGGACTAGATTTCTGTTTGGATATTTTTTGGTGTGGGGAGTTTGATATTAGGAGTTTTGGTGACCCATTGTAGGGGGCACCGGGTTGCTGGGGGTTTTGGGCACGGGGGATAGGATTCCTTTCGGTATACTGGAGCTAGGGAGCTAGATAGGCTGCTTCTATCTGGCTGGGTGGTTAGTCTGTTTGGGTAGGGTTTGGTCAAGTAGCAAGCTGGGCAAGGCAGCAGGGAGGACAACCAGAGAAGCAGGAGTTTAGCATCAGACGAAGGTATTTTAATTTATGTATTTGTTTTATGTATTTAAGGAATATGTAGTGTTATGTGGTTGTTCGTAATCTTATTGTGATCAGTTCAATAAATTTTATATATGTTTGTTATTGGTTATATGTTGGTTATGAAGTATTAAAAATGTTAGGATAGCCTTTCCTTAAAATAAATCTTTTTCTGGTTTTATAAGGCTCTATTTAGCAGAACCCTACAATAATTCTCAAAGGTATGCAAAAATTCATGCATAAATTGTTCCCATGCGTGAATAGAGACTATTGGAAAAGTCTCACACCAACTCTTAACCCGACTTGCAAAAGTGAGAGTGAACAACCTACAAATGAAATGTCCATCGGTAATATTGTGAGAACCACAAAATTTCCATAATTTAAAAGCATGTTCAAATGCAGAGATTTCACTCTCTCCATCGAATCTAAGTTGTGAAAAGAAATGTAAAATATTTTTGGGAGGTCTATGAGGTACAGTACCCAAAAAACATCTCCATAAAGGGATATGGGATGGAGCCATTAGTAAACTAAAAGAAATCAACAATAATGACTCTACAGGCTCAACATGTCATATGTCCCTCCTTCTAGCATCACTTTTGTTGATGGATCCAAATGTCCTATCAAGAATATGAGGGGGAAATCTCAATTGCAAGTCCCAATTAGACCTACTCTCATTTGGTGTAGCATTTCTCGTGAGTTTATTGGCCTCGCTTTCACTCAAAAAAAAAAAAAATTAAAAAAAATGGAAAGACAACAGACTTCCCCCCAAAGAGTTCTATTTAATCTTAAGGATAATAAAACTAAAAGAAAACTAATCTAATACAACCAATTCTAACCTGTCTTGAGAGAAAAACTAAAGAATGACTACAACAAAAGGTAACACCATCAGAACCAGAAACATCTCATGTATTCTAATGATATATGAAAAAAAAATGCTACAGATATATAGACAAATAGTTTAACAATACATCTATAACATCATTTATGTACCCACAAGGAAACATGTAACAACATAAGAAAACAAAATAGACTGCAGAAATAATTCATACAACTAAATCCTATCTACTCAACTAAAAGATAAATTCATAAAGAATAGTCTCCAATACACCCATCAACATCACATATTTCTGAAATGCCTCATGCCCTTTATTACTTAGAAGCAATAGTACCATATTTGGTTACAAAGGGAAAAAGTCTTTACTTTAAATTATGATTTCACTTTTATAAGACAAGCAAGAGACTCTTCAGTTCTGAAGACTCTTCGTTTCCCTTTTCCTTCCATTCCTTATCTTAAACTTCAAATTTATCTTGTATTTTCAAAAATGAACCTATGAGAGTTACAAAATCTAAAGAGAATAATAAAAGAATTGTTATTTTGTCCTTATAAATTTCATAAATGATATTTCTTTAAAAATATTATCCGCTTGGCTTGTTATTGTATTTTTATTCTCCTTGGAATATTCATGGGAATTATTGATGTTTCTTTGTTAATTAATATTACCATGTCTTCTTCGCCTCTATCTCAGTCGTCCATTGTTCTCTTTGTGTTGCAATTTGAGCTCTTGCAGCTTTAAATATGACTTCTTGAGCATGCATAACACATTTTCTAATTAAATTCGGGTTTTCTCTATCTTTTTTGTTTTTGTAGGATTTCCCCTCTCACACTGATAAAATTTTCCATTCCATATTTCTCTTCATTCTTCCATCTTTCCAATGAGCTATCTTAGGCCTGATTTCTTTTTTTGTAGCTCCATATATGGTTGTTTGAAGTCTACATAGTCATTTCCCCCCCAAAATTTGTGGATGTTTATTCTCTATGATTTCTGAGGTTTTGGTTACTCTTCATGCCTGAATAAATTTGCCACTATATTCCTCTACTTGATAAATTTCTAACGAGGAATCACTGGTTCCATTCTGACACTTGTATCCTGCATTATTCCTGTTTGAAAAACAACACTCAACAACCCTTGATTTGTGTGTGGGTGAATCTAGGCCATTGATATTTTACTTGGGAGTCTAATAAGGTCGAAGTAGTTCACAACCATTGGTCTGGTCAAGCATAAGGTATTGGAATTTGGTTAGGGGGGAAGGCTCTTAGAGGGTCTAAGTGATGGGGTTCCGACGATAAGGAGACCCGAGGCCCGTTGATTCCTCGAAGGTGATGACAATGATACATGGATTGTCAGATTCATAAGTGTCATTTTCAGGGATAAGAAGGTTGGTAAGGAGTTTCGATGATGAGGGATCATCAATGACATGGGATCACTGAATTAAAGATTCTTCAACAATGAGGGATCACCAACATCGAGGGAGAGTAAGAGTCATTGAAAATTGTTGATTTAGCGAGTGAATAGATATGGACCATTCGTTGAAGTGATTGAGGGTAAGGTTAGAAGAGATCCAAATGACTACGAGGAGAAGTTTCAACACCTGGTTGAATAAGCCATGGTATGTTGTGATGACATGTATATCCATGTCAGTCCACTTGTCAAGATAAAGATGGGTCTACGTTTCATGTGGGTGATGTGCCATGTTTCAGTGTGATATAGAGTTTTGGGGTCATGGTTAGCATTGAGTCCCAGTGACATATGTCATGCCAGATGGCACATGGTGGAAGTGCCATGGGTCAAAGGTGATAGCTAGGGAAGTGAGAGGTTGTTAACTGTCAACCAAATTTTTGGCACAGATATGAGCGAGGTCGTTAATTGTCGACTCCCAAGGGACGCTGGATCTGGAAGATGAGAGTGTCAACGGTGACGAATGGATTATAGTGTGTAGGTCAAGACTGATGGAGGCTCAATGATGAAACGTTCATGAGGGAGATGTCAAAAATGAAGGTTCGGTGGCATACAAGTGATAGAGAATAGGGACTCCGATGATGAAAAATGTTTTCGTCGACGAATGAGTCAGAGGACTAAAGAATATAAAAAGAGAAATCCTAATAATGAAGAGGACCTATGGTTTTTTCTATATCAACGCCACATGGGTGCCACATTGGATGGTATAAATGAGAGGGAGCCACGTGGGTTCCATGTGGCAGTGAGGTGGAATAGGTGAGTGAAAGGTTAGGAAACCTTGGGGGGGCATAACTTCTAATCTGTAACTTAGATTTAAGTATGGTTATATTCATTGGAAATATCTTGTCGATAAAAATATAAATATGAGGTTTTTTTAGGGAAACAAATATAATAAAAGAAGGATATGAATTAATAGGCCTCTGGATTGGGATTTCAAAGAAAGGGAAGGTGAAAATGGAAGGAGATCAATGGATTCCCCCACATGCATCTCAAGGATGGAGCAATTTTGAATAAAAGAGATCCTACTAATATGTTCCTTAAACTATTCGTTCTATTTCCTGAGAATTTCCAGTTTAATTTCCGAGGAAAAGGAACCTAGGGTTTCATTGGGTCCTAAAATCAATATTCCTTCTCGCTCTTACTCTATGGTTGCATGTCGTGGTCTAGTGTTGAATTATTAGGAAGATTCGTTAGATTTAATTTTAAACCTGTGTGTAACCCTCTATGTTGCTTCTTATTCTTTCCCTTCGCGATGGGTGTGTTTCTACGTCGATGATATTACTCAGACTTTTAACTAGTCTTTACTGCCGTAAAGTTTCTTTAAAGGTTCAAGTATTCTTGTTTTGGGTATAAAAGAGGAATTCGTCTAAGGTATTATCGTATAGTTCTTAGAGATCTTCCTTACAGTGGATTACCCTTGATTTGATAGCTTTGAATAATCTGGGAAGGTTTAAACAAGTCTTTGGCACAAATCGACTTATACCATTCATGTATTAAGGAAACTAACACTATCGTCTATTTCATTTTGTTTAAATCCATTGGTTGATGTACTGTCTCGTTTTCTCACTATCTTTATTTTCATTTAAAGTATTGGTATAAATCACTAGTGATGGTCCTTGTTGATACGAGGTACCCATTAGGGATTGACTGCACCCTTCCTCCTCGGCCTGACCGTCTATCCAGCAAGCAACAAGGCAAGGATCCAAGAATGCGCATCAAAAGATGAGTGTCTCTTTGGAACAATAAATTATTGGTTCAACGTTTGTCAGTTCTGTTAATGTTTTGTTACCTATCTTTCATTTATATGTGGTTAATAAATTCAGTGTATGCTTTTGCAGAGCTTCATTCATGCGTAAGTTCTAGATATTTGCTCCTGTGCTTGGCTCAAAAGGTATTCGGGTTCCGAGCCCATATTTTCTCAATTTTAACTCTACAGGTTCTAGGAAATGGAGGTTGTGGCCTCATCCAGTTCTTCGTTTCAATTAGTTCTATTTTCACCTTTGGTATTATAAGGAATCCATGTCCGAATTTTGAGTTTTGAACAAACTATATAATAATTTTCTTTGATATTGAGCTATAGTCCCTGTCGTATGTACTTGGAATGGCATATTCACTCATAGTGAGTTTGTCTCTAGATTATCGAATACCCCTTACTGTTAAAAGAATTATTACAGTTAGGCATTTCGACTTACATGTGCTCAATCTGATTGTTCTGGCACTAAGATGTATTTACCAGGATCTCGCTATGGACATAGAGTCATGGGTACTTTCCTATTTAACTGTATCTAATTTATAATGAAAGGAAAATGAATCGTTACCATGACTAAGGCTAGGAAAAGAAAACTAAAGTCGCAATGTATCTATGAATGCATTAAAATTCCAGTTTCTCTATTTCAGAATAAATCTATTGAACTCTATTCTAGCATTTTGTTTATAAGATTGTATTTACATGTATGTCAGAATAGTCTATCATGGACATAATATAGGAATAAACCAAATATTTATACATTTTTTTCTAGACATTCAATTTCAATTCTTCTTCTATGGTGTCTACACAGATTGCCAACAATAATTAGGCCTGTACTTTTTATGGATATAATCATGTCGTGGAATACTAGTTTTTTGTAGTAGTTTTTAATTCTAGCCTATGAGGTCTTGAATAAGTAATTGTGACCTTAAGATTTTACTTGCTGAAAAATATAAATGCCCCGTATCTAATTCTTAGTTTCCAAAGGCATTTACACATAGGAAGTTCTGAAAAAGAATTTTGATGCACTGTAATTCGTCCTACAATTACTCTCATGTATTAGTACTCTAGTTTTTGAGGGATGATTGTTTCCAGAATCTAACCATGCGTAATCATTTAAATTTGTCGTAACCATTAAAATATAAGATCTAGCATTTGTTTAGAATTAAATCCAATTGTACGAGTCACTATGAATTGGATTTGTAGGGCATTCTGTCAATATTTATTCTTTGTACACTCTAACAGATCTCACCCCAGTTGTTATAACAATTCAGAATTAATAGATACACTATATCAATGATTTAATCATTTAAACAGAGATGGAAAATAATTCAATTCATAATTTACAAATGCATTACATCATATACATAACCATTCAAAATAGAGAAGGAGAAGATTAGCATATTTGAACTAGTTCACGGGGAGACAAAAGGAACAAACACATTCCTCCCAACCTTAGAACAGGGCAGCCAAATCACTTGTCTCATTCACCCCCTATCCTAACCATGAATCCATGAGGGAGAACTTGGAATTGCCTCTTTAGCAATGTCTTCCTCTTTCATAAATCTTTTCTTGCCTCACACACAACAATTAGTGCTCATAACAACACGTACTCAGAAATTCTTTTTCCATCATACTCGGTAGCGACCTGCCTCCTCCCATATGCCATATATAAAAAACAATATTTTTTCCTAGGTCTTTTCCCTCACTTGGGAATTTTCACAGCTTTCTAAATCCCTGATTTTCAGGGGCTTCTAGTGGCCAAATCCCTGATTTTCCACTTGTAATAATCATCCCTGAGGTAGTTCCAACAAGTTCCCCACTCATGGAGTCATGGTCAGCTAAATTTAACATGGTTGTTCCATTTTTCCTCCTGCAATTAATTATAAAATATTATGTTTTCATACAAGTTTCGTAGTCAAATAGTTAGTTGGGTCAAATCATATCTTTTCCCAACAATCATAATAATTAATTACAATTCATCAAATTTGAAATTCGAAATTTCCATAAATGGTAAAAAATTTCCAAATTCGAATTTACCAAAAACATAATAATTTTCCTAACAATTTTTGAATTCAAAAATAATTTATTTTTGGGGATGTCACATCCTTTCCCCCTTCAATAAAACACTGTCCTCATTGTTCGTTCCTTTCTTGGAGCAGGATTGGATGAGATTTCTGCAAATGTCCCTCCAACTTCCAAGTGGCCTCCTCAGGACTAAAGTGCTTCCATTGCACCTTTACCTGAATGATAGCTCTGTTCCGAAGTGATATTTTTCTCCGGTCCAGAATGCGTAGGGGTTCCACCTGGAACTCGCCTTCTGGTTCCACCTGCACCAAGCTCCAATCGATCATGTGAGTAGGGTCATGAACATACTTTCTCAACAAAGAAACATGAAGTACATTATGAAATTTTAGATTAGCTGGAAGAGCAAGTTGGTAAGCTACGGGTCCAATTCGAGATAGTATCTCGAAGGGCCCACAAAACCTGGGTGCTAATTTGGCACAGTTTCCTAACTTCAACGAACTTTTCTAGGCTTTAACCTTTAAATAAAAATGGTCTCCCACTTGAAACTCCAAGTGTCTTCTTTTCTGCTTCGCATAACTTTTATGTCTATCCTTTCTTACCGTACTTTCCATTTCTTGGATCATCTTTGGTCCAACCATGAGTCTATCAACCGGGTCATCCCAACTAATTGGTGTCGTACACTTTCTGTCGTACAGTACCTCGAAGGGGCTTAATTTAGCCGAAGTTTGGTACCCATTGTTATATGCAAATTATACCAAGTGCAGGTAGTCTTCCCACTTACTCAATTTTGTTCTTACGTACATGCAGATCATATCTTCTATGATTTAATTTGTTCGTTCAGTCTGTCCATCTGTTTCTGGATGAAAACTCGTGCTGAAATTCAAATTAGTATTTAGCCCTGCAAACAATTCATTCCAAAAGGAAGATGTGAATTTTACATCTCTATCTGAAATCACCATTTTAGGAATGCCATGCAGTCTAAAAATTTCTTTCATAAATATTTCAACGATGTTTATTGCTTTAAAAGTAGACTTTATAGGAATAAAGTGTGTAGACTTACTGAGTTTATCGATTATAATGATAATAGAATCATTATGTTTCTGAGTTTTAGGCAAACCTATAATAAATTCCAGTGATATGGTCTCCCACTTCCATTCTGGTACTGGTAATGGTTGTAATAGGCTGGCTGGATGCTGGTGTTCAGCCTTTAGCTATTGACAATCTTGGCACCTAGCCAAGTATTCTCCTGTTTCGCCCTTCATATTAGGATAATAAAATAATTTCCTAAGTGTTGTTATCGTTTTCTAGTATCCTGGATGACCAGAATACGGTTTCTTATGCACTTCATCCAAAACTATTATCTTTAACTCTGCCAAATCTGGTATGTAAAGTATGTTCTTGAATCGTAATAGGTCATTTTTATTGATACTCAGATCTGTTTTGTCTGAGTTTGCTGTAGTGTTTTGTAATTCTTCCACCATCTTAGTGTAATTTTCGTCGTTAATACCTGTTGTCCTTATTGTCTGTTCCACATCACGTTCTTCTCTACTGACATTTATCTCAAATAACCCATGGACTCTTTTGCTTAAAGCATATGCTACCTTATTTTTATTAACCTTGATATGTCTTACCTCAAAGTCGAATTTGCTTAAGAAGGCTAGACACCTTGCTTTCCTTGCATTAAGATCTGGCTGACTAAACAAATATTTCACATCGCTATTATCTGTTAGTAATAGAAATTTTCTGCCCATTATGCAATGTCACCACAATTTTAAGCCATGTATTACCACCGGTAATTCTAATTCATGAGCGATGTAGTTTCACTCATGCTCCTTTAATTTCCAGGACTCATAAAAAATAATGTGTCCTTATTGAGTTAGGACACCACCTAGTCCTTCTTTACTCGCATCAACATAGATGGTAAAGTCTTTATCTGGGTCTGCTACCTTCAAGATGGGTGCGGTTGTAAATAATTCCTTCAACTTGTTAAAACTGTCTTGACACTTTTGTGACCAGTTAAACTTGGTCCCTTTCTTTTGTAATGATGTGATAGGGTAGGCTATTTTGGAAAACCCCTCTATAAATCTGTGATAATATCCGGTGATTCCCATGAATGACCAGATATCCGCTACATCCTTAGGTACTATCCATTCCATGATGGATTTTATTTTCTCAGGGTCGACTGCAATGCCTTCTGCAAAAATTACATGTCCTAGGTATTGTATTTTCTTTTGATAAAAATCATATTTTTCAAATTTGGCGTATAGTTTGTGTTTCCCCAAAGTTTGCAGAACTATTCTTAAGTTTTCTTCATGTTCTTCTTCAATTTTAGAATAGACCAAAATATCGTCGATAAATACCAGTATGAACTTTTCCAAGTAATGAGTGAAAATATTGTTCATTAGACACATAAACGTGGCTGGTGCGTTAATGAGTCCGAAAGGTATGACTACGAATTCGTAGTGTCCATATCTTGTTCAAAAAGTTGTTTTTCTTATGTCCTCATCTTTTATCCTAACTTGATGATAACCAAATCGTAAATCCAACTTGGAAAATACCTTGGCCCCACCTACTTGATTGAACAGATCATTTATCCTAGGTAAGGGGTACTTGTTCTTAATAGTCATTTTGTTCAATTGTCTATAATTGATACATAGTCTTAGAGTACTGTCTTTCTTTTTCACAAAAAGGACCGGTGCTCCCCATGGTGAAACACTCGGTCTGATATACACTTTGTTCAATAATTCCTGCAGTTGTATTTTTAACTCTGTCAATTATGGTAAACTCATTCGATAAGGTGCTTTAAAGATAGGGGCTTCACCAGATAGCATGTCTATGGAGAAGTCTATTTCTCTTCTAGGAGTTAATTCAGGTATCACATCAACAAACACGTCTCTGAATTCATGTAGGACAACAAAGTCTTCTAAGTTGGGATTATCTTCTTTTTCTAAAATATTCGTTATTTGGATGGCATAAACTTAACAACCCTTTCTCATGCATTTCTTGAATTCCATTGCTGTGACTTGTCTAACTGATATTGGTTTTGGTATACCTTGGGTTGTTCTAGTAGTGTCATAATCGTCTTTATAATTAAGTGTCTTTGTATAAAAATCTAGAACTACTTTGTGCTTTTCCAACCAATCCATTCCGATAATCACATCATAAGATCCTAGTGGTATAATGTTTAGATTTGTTCTTATGTTTTTACCATCTAAGATGAACTCAAAATCAGAAATAAAGTCAACTACTATCATTTTAGTTCCTGTTTCTAGTTGTACCAGCCATGATTTTGAGTGTTTTACTTTCCTAAGTTTATTTTCCTCCACCACACCAGGTGTGATATAACTTAACGTAGCTCTAGGATCAATTAGAATAGAAATTCGAGTGTTATTGATTTTACCTTCAATTTATACCACAAAGGATTGGTGGTCAACTTGTCGGCCATCCACGACTGCATTTATCTAATGCAGGCTTCTGCCCACATCACCCACTATTGAGGCTTCCTGCAAATTATGAACAACAGTTATGTTTGATGTATTTAAACGTGGATAGTTCCTCCTTAGATGAGGTTCTCCACATTCCCAACATTTTCATGGTTCATGGGGATTGTCCCCAAACTTCTTTGTTCCCATATTTATCGGTTTACCACTGCCTTGCATACTTGGATTATTGGAGTGAAAATCATTTCTAGGAATTATTTTTGCTAGATTTTGATAAGGAGCTAGTTGGTATTCCTTCTTCCGCTGGCTCATTCGGTCTTGTTTCTTATACTTCCAAGCTTTGGGAAACTCTGCTCATTGTTTGTACTGGTCGTAGCACATTCGTTCTTTCCTGAATACTTCACTCAAGAACTTGGGGTTGTCAAACTAAATTATATCCCTGTAAGACTGTGGTAAACATCTTAGGAACCGCTAGATTTTTACCTTGTCCTCCCGGATATAAGGTACGAACCTTAGTAATTCCAGGAATTTGTTTATAATATCCTCCATCGTCATATGACCAAGTCGTAACTCATAAAATACTTTCGTTTTCCTTTCGTAGTAGATTTTAGATAGGTATTGTTTCTTGAAATATTTCTTAAAGTTAGATCATTCCATCTATTTCTCTTTTAAGCCCTTAGACAATTTCAGATCTTTCCACCAGATGTTGTCTTTTCCTTTCAGATTGTAAATGGCCATCCTCACCTTCATATTTCTGGACTAATTGTATATCTGGAAATATTTTTTGATGTCTAATAACCATGCTTCAGCTTCCTCCCCTGTTCTGGATTCTCCATCAAAAGTAGCTGGTTTAATTTTATTAAATTCTCCTTCAAGGTGGTCTACTTGTTTTCTCTTTCTGTCTACTTTTGTTTTGTCCTTAGTTGAAGGTGTACCTTCAGACGAACTATCCCCTTTTTCTACTTCTGGCCCAGAAGTTTTGGAGGCCCTTTTTCTAACCTCTTCTTCATTGTTATTGTCCTTTGGGATTTTCTTTATCACTATAATGTGTAGCAGGACTTCATTTATTTCTTATTGTTCCTAATGAGTTTTCTTCAGTTTCTCATTTTCATCTTTGAAAACCTATAGCTCAACAATGAGATTCCTCATTGTTTCCAAAACTTCAGTAGGTGAGCTTCCATCGCTATTCTGTCTCTAATTTTTAGGAAGTCGTTGTTCATGATTCCCATCCAGTCTGATTTCCCTGTTATCCTCTGGTGCCATGATAAACAAAAAACATAAAAAGGTTTTTTGTTTGCAAAAATAAAGGTTTATTAGTTTTACATAAACATAATTATATGATAAGTAAATTAGATGGCCCTGTTCAAGGTCCAAGTGTTGTAACCTTTTCTCTGATACCATATGTAATGTACCTCAATTTTTCCATAATTTTTTTTTTGGGGGGGTACTATCCTCTATTTTAGTTTAAAGATTCATAATGAAGGAGTGGTAGTATTCACTTGTTTATAGAACTATAGTCCATCTTCCCTATTTCAAAAACATTGTACCAGACTAAATTGAAACTTAGTAAGAGTGATCCTCTAAAAGTCCCCTCACCTTCCTTCAACACATAATTAAAACTATATCTATTTATATAGTGTTCATATATATACACACACACACACACACACATAGGACTTGTTGTCCCAAGTCTCTTTTAACAATGATTTCATATGTTGGCGTGCAAGGCTGTATCATTTGGTCTTAGGAGGAACTTATTTACCAAGGAAAGGTCGTCGGGAATACAATATAGGTAGGATATACCTAGAAGTGTACAAGTCAACATCCTCTTTTGAAAAGGTGCCGAGTCATTACAGGGTTTCCCTTCTGAAATGTTTCCTAGTTATAGTCCTTGTAGAAACTTTTCTTATCAGGGTTTTAGGTAAGAAATTTATGCGCGAAAGAACTCTGTTTAATTACAAGTATTAACTAAGCATTATATTAGAAAAACAAAATCATCGACCACATTCTAACTGAAACGAGGAAGTTAGCACCTGACTAGACTTGACTAATCGTTTCTCGAAAAGAAAGTCATTAACTTCACTTTTCTGGTGAATTAAGAGTGGGAGATGTATTTGTCAAAGGTAGTTAAGACTCCATCCTTGTGTTTAATGGAAGGTCATGTATGCGCAGTTTACGATGGCCCTTCCACCCAACCTTCCTCAAATATTGTCGTGCCAAGTTTTCCCTAGCACATGGCTCGACCAACTCCATACCTTCGACATTTACTCTACTAGCACATCCTCCTCTTAGGATTAGGCGGGTCCTTCCTCGTCATTATGGACTCTCCAAAATTTGGCTCTATGTGTTAAACCATTGGAGTGGGGAAAACTATCATTTTGGAGGCCGTTACTCAGCGAACAAGTCGACCATGTCCATCTCCTTGGTACGTTTCAAAAGACTATTGTATTTAAACAACAGAGTACAGTCTTTGAAGGTTTTATTACGGTGATGGTCATTTCATTCCATGGTTCTTATTTTAGAGTTTAACTACGTTCTCCCCTTAACGCTAACACTTAAAAAGATTTGATATTAATTTCTGTGTTGAAGCCATTTGGACTATTTGTTTATCCCTGTCTCGGCTTTCCTGAAAGTCGCGGAACTCTGACTAGCACCTGACTAGACTCAACTAATAATTTCTCGAAAAGATAGTCATTAACTTCGCTTTTCTAGTGAATTAAGAGTGGGAGATGTATTTTTCAGAGGTAGTTAAGACTCCGTCCTTGTGTTTAATGGAAGGTATTGTATGCACAATTTACGATGGCCATTCTACCTGACCTTCCTCAAATATTGTAGTTCCAAGTATGGCCTAGCACATGGCTCGACTAAATCCGTACCTTCGGCATTTACTCTACTAGAACATCCTCCTCTTAGGATTAGGCATGTACTTCCTCGTCATTGTGGAATCTCCAAAATTCATCTCTATGTGTTAAACCATCGGAGTGGGGAAAACTATCATTCTGGAGGCCATTACTCAGTGAACCAGTCGACCATGTCCATCTCCTTGGTAAGTTTCAAAAGGAAATCGTATTTAAACAACTGAGTAGAGTCTTCAGAGGTTTTATTATGGTGATGGTCATTTCATTTTGTGGTTCTTGTTTCAGAGTTTAAATACATTCTCCCCTTAACGCTAACGCTTAAAAAGCTTCGAGATTAATTTCTGTGCTGAAGCCATTTGGATTATTTGTTTATCCCTGTATCGACTTTCCCAAAAGTCACAACACTCCGACTATTTGTTATATTTCCTGAGGGTTTCACTGGGTCCTAAAACCGATATTCCTTCTTTGTCTTACTCTATGGCCAGACGTCATGGTCCAATGTTGAATTCTTAGGAAGTTTCGTTAGATTTGATTTTAAATATGTGTGTAACCCTCTATGTATCTTCTTATTCTTTCCCTTCATGATGGGTTTGTTTCTCTGTCGGTGCTCTTACTTAGAATTTTAACTGGTCTTTACTGTCGAAAAGTTTCTTTAAAGGTTCAAGTATTCTTGTTTTTCCTATAAAAGAGGAATCTGTCTAAGGTATTCTCGTATAGTCCATAGATAGATTCCTTATAGTGGATGGCCCTTGAGTTGATAGCTATGAATAAATTTGAAAAGAATATTTCTTCTGTCGGATGAAAGTCGAAATATAGTTTTTCTTTGTGTTGGTAATACTGTAAACTACAAGGCGACCTCTCGGGGCCTGTTATGACATTCTTTATTTGACAGTTTGATTCCTCATTAATTTCTGTGAATTTGATTCTGGGAAGGTTTAAACAAGTCTTTGGCACAACTTGACTTATATCATTTATGTATTAGGGAAACTAACACTATCATCTATTTCATTTTGTTTAAATTCATTGCTTGTTATACTGTCTCTTTTTCTTACTATCTTTATTTTTGTTTAAAGTATTGGTATAAGTCACTAATGATGGGCCTTGTTGATACGAGGTACCCATTAGGGATTGAATGAACCCTTCCTCCTCGGACCAACTGTTTATCCATCAAGTGACAAGGCAAGGATCCGAGCATGCACATCAAAAGATGAGTGTCTCTTTGGAACAATAAACTATTGGTTCAACGTTTGTCAGTTCTGTTAATGTTTCATTACCTATATTTCATTTATATGTGGTTAATAAATTCAAGGTGATCTTTAGTCATGCGCAAGTTACAGATATCTGCCCTTGTGCTTGGCTTAAAAGGTATTTGGGTTCCGAGCCCATCTTTTCTCAATTTTAATTCTACAGGTTCTAGGAAATGGAGGTCGTGGCCTCATCCAGCTCTGCGTTTCAATTATTTCTATTTTTACCTTCGGTATTATAAGGAATCCATGTCCGAATTTTGAGTTTTGAACAAACTATGTAATAATTTTCTTTGATATTGAGCTATAGTCCTTGTCGTATGTACTCGGGATGACATATTAACTCATAGTGAGTTTGTCTCTAGATTATTGAATACCACTTACTATTAAAATAATTATTACAGTCAGGGCATTTCGACTTACATGTGCTTAATCTGATTGTTCCAGCACTAAGATGTATTTATGAGGATCTCACTATCTCCATAGAGTCATGGGTACTTTCCTATTTAACTGTATCTGATTTATAATGAAAGGAAAACAAATCGTTTCCATGACTAAGGATAGGAAAATAAAACTCAACTCGCAATGTATCTACGAATGCCTTAAAATTCTAGTTTCTCTATTTCGAATTAAATCTATTGAACCCTATTCTAGCATTTCGTTTATAAGGTTGTATTTACATGTCTGTCAGAATAGTCTATCGTGGACATAATATAGAAATAGACCAAATATTTATACATTCTATTGTAGACATTCAATTTCAATTCTTCTTCTGTGGTGTCTATGCAGATTGTCGACAGTAATTAGGCTTGTACTTTTTATGGGTATAATCATGTCGTGGAATACTAGTTTTTTGTACTAGCTTTTAATTGTAGCCTATGAGGTCTCGAATAAGTAATTATGACATTAATATTTTACTTGCTGAAAAATATAAATGCCCCATATCTAATTCTTAGTTTCCAAAGTCATTTACACATAGGTAGTTCTGAAAAAGAATTTTGATGCACTGTAATTCGTCCTATAGTTACTCTCATGTATTAGTACTTTAGATTTTCAGGGATGATTGTTTCCATAATCTAACCATGCGTAATCATTTAAATTTGTCATAAACATTAAAAGATAAGATCTAGCATTTGTTCAGAATTAAATCCAACCGCATGAGTCACTCTGAATTAGATTTGTAGGGCATTCTATCAATATTTATGCTTTGTACACTCTAATAGATCTCACCCTAGTTGTTATATCAATTCAGAATTAATAGATACACTATATCATCATTTTAATCATTTAAACAGAGATGGAAAATAATTAAATTCAAAATTTACAAATGCATTACATCAGATATATATAACCATTCAAAATAGAGAAGGAGAAAATTAACATATCTGAACTAGTTCATGGGGAGACAAAGGGAACAACCACATTCCTCCCAACCTTAGAACAGGGTAGCCAAATCACTTGTCCTGTTCACCCCCTATCCTGACCATGAATCCATGAGGGTGAACTTACAATTTACTCTTCAACAATGTCTTCCTCTGTTAGAAATATTTTCTTGCCTCACACTCAACAATTAGTGCTCATAACAACAAGTACTCGGAAATTCGTTTTCCAGCATACTTGGCAACATCCTGCCTCCTCCCATATCCCATATATCAAAAACAATATTTTTTCCTAGGTATTTTACCTCCCTTGGGAATTTTCGCAGCTTTCTAAATCCATGATTTTCAAGGGCTACTAGTGGCCAAATCCCTGATTTGCAACTTGGAATAATCATCCCTGAGGTAGTTCCAACAGGCTCCCCACTCATGGAGTGATGGTCATCAGAATTTAACATGGTTGTTCCATTTGTGTTCCTGCAATTAATTATAAAATATTATGTTTTCATACAAGTGTAATAGTAAAATAGTTAGTTGGGCTAAATCAGATCTGTGCCCAACATTCATAATAATTAATTGCAATTCACCAAATTCGAAATTCAAAATTTCCATAAATGGAAAAAAAATTCCAAATTCTAATTTACCAAAAACAAAATAATTTTCCTAACAATTCTTGAATTCAAAAATAATTTATTTTTTGGGATATCACATGTCGAACCTTACATCTAGATTGGATCATCAAGCACTTCATAATATGTAAAAGGCATGAATATAATTTTTCAATTCCAGCACACAGATGTCGACAAAACATCATAGGTAAAATAAGCCTCATCAAGATATTTGAAATCATAAGACCAAAAGAGATAATAAACCTCCATCAAAACAATCATCAATCAATACCAAACCTCAAATCCCTCATGGTAGACAAGGAAATAACATTAGGCTCAAGAAATAGAGTATTAGGTATTAGGTTTGGAATTTTAGTAGGGGAGCCCTTTCCTTTCACTTATAAAAGAAAAAGTAAAGGTGGGTTGTTGTGGCCACAACAAAGTGATAACTATTCTTGGAGGAGGAAATATAAAAGGTTCTTGAAAAAATTGATAATGAGGATGCACTTGTAGATGTGGTTGTTGATGAAGTCCATGTGGTGTTATGGGATAATATAGACTCATGTATCCAATGAGAGACTATGGTTGTGGACTCACTAGTATGTGATTGGATGACACCATGCAAATATTAGATGAAATAGGTGGGGTAACTACCAGAGGGGGTACATAGTACAAACCTAATAAAATAGAGTCTTTATAGATTGTAGGGGTGATTTCATCAAGAGAGGTAATTTTTTGGTCCCCTCATAAAGAAGAAAACACATGGTCAAGGTGAACCTAGGCTTGAGGGTCATGGTATGTTAATTGGTTGATGGTTACGAGTTTTCGATTGTGGGAAAAAATTATCTTTCAAGATATTGAAGGGGCCACAACCTTCATGGTGTACATGAAGCTTCGTCTTAAAAAGAGGCCACCACCTTCATGGTGTACATCAATGAAATCAACATCAACGTGATCTTATTTTCCCCGAAGATTGATGTCAAAATTCTGGTAAAATCCTTGTAGCTAGGAAGGTAGACCATCATATGCTTGAAGGGTGGTTGAGGTTGTAGCCTAGTTGTTTCCAGACTTGAGTAGAAATGATGCATGTGGATGGTACTTCATCAACAATACATGAATGGATGTTTTATTTGTTGATTGTAACTAGGATCTTAAAGGCAATAGAAGAGAGAAAGTGAAAGGGTTCAACTTGATCAGTATCGAAGGTGATCATGCTATCATCCGAAGGATCAAAATATCCTAAGTGTTGCACCTCTTTTGTCACCTGAATGGGAAAAATAGAGGTGGTTACAAGATTAGTTGGGTCATCTAAGAAAGACAACAGTGAAGGAAAGGGTTAGAGAAATAAATATAAAAGAATAAGCTAGGAATTAAGCTAAGAAAGGAAAGAACAACTAAACTATTGAGCATAAGGACATAAGAACAAGAAACAAATAAGACTCATGTCACCAATGGAAAGGATTGTATTAGTGAAAAGAAAACACCGAGAAGAAAGAGGACTTTGATTCCCTTCTTCCTCCAAGGGAGGGCTCTTGGACCCCCAAAATTGAGCTCTTCTTACAACTTTGAAACTTGAAAGAAATGGTGAAAGAATCCCAAGATAACCCACTCAAAAGGTGATGTGGATTGCCCAAATGGAATGGTTCTAGTATGCCCTTGATGAGAAAAGAGGATTCCCCAAGAGAATAGTAGCAGCATAACCTTGCAAATGAATTCCTTGAAAATGTAGTGCACCCATGGCCTTGTTTTATAGCACCACTTTGAGGTATTGTGTAACCAGCTTTTAGTGTGAAAAGGGGCTGCTTAGGGCACCTTCAGGTCTTTGACCAGCCACCCAGTCGGATCTAGCCAAGATTTGGATGTCAAATCAACTTGGAAGCTGAACCAGAAGTGGGTGGGAGGTTGACCAATCTCATAAATGCATCGTTTCTCAGGTTTGCACGGATTTTAGTGACCATAGTTGCGCATCGTGCACATGTGCACTATTCTTGCATTTCTGGATGGCGCATGTGCGCGTGCGCCCTGTGTAGTCATAACCCACCTTGATTTTATAACTGGTTGTATAGTTTTGGGCCTTTTGGAAATGTTTTTTTGGTAATTCTTGTCCATGGGTGGACTCATAGCTATTTGAAGATGCTAGATTCTTGTAACCATTTGTGGAAGAAATTTCAGTGATAACAGATGCCCCCTAATGGATGAGGTTAGGAGCATATGGATAGCCAAAATTGATCAATGTTTCTTCTACTGAGAGTACCATTGTAAGAAAGAGAGATAGTGAGAGTATCAAGAGTGACCCGTTGGAGGGAGAAGGGAACTTGTAGGACCCAACCTTCTGTAAGGTGTGTAAAATAAATTGTGTACAAACGAGGTGGGCATGCCCCATGCTCATGTCATGTAACTCAAAAAAGGGTGTTGTATAGTAATTGAAACTGTGTGTTGATGTAGACAACTGCAGTGCCCTCGAGGGCAGTTGTGATAAAGGTAGAGGAAAATTCTGAGGAGGAACATACTCTGAACAATAGGCAATGACACCTGTAAGAAGTATCATAGATTCTGTAGGCAGTGATAGCCCAGCCAAGTTCAGAGGTCTTCAACAAATAAAAGAAACAATTGTAATAGTCGCAAAGTAAGACCCACCGTAACATGAGAAAGTGTTGAAGTCGAATGCTATGAGGGTCAACAACAAGAGGGAGGGAGAAATTATGGGTCTCCCTATGTCATCTGAGAATTTTCATTAAAAAGGTAATGAGAGTCAAGATAATTTCTCCCTTTTGGAAATTATGTTGATGTCGACAAAAAGGGAGACGTGAATCCAAGAAGCAAAGGGATTCGTGAAATATACTAGATGAGGTTAGGAACTTGGGAGGTACATGGACGAAGCTAAGATGCGTGGAGACTCAAGATTTCCCTTGGTTGAGGATATATGCAAAGTATAAGTGGCTACAACCGTTCAATGAGGTAAAGTGTTAGGGGGCAAAATGAGACATGGGATAAGTTGTGCTAGAGGCGGGACAAAGTGAACAAACTCAGAGAGTAGAGGTAGGTGGCCTGTAGGATACTCGGAGTTTATGGACAATGTCAACAGGAGTAGATGATAAGGAGTGCCCCAACCAAGGGCGACATGGGTTGCGTTTTCCAGGAAGGTCACCAAAGGTGATGACAAGAAGCTATGTAACATGCTGGAAATAACGGCTTAATTAAAAAAATAATTAAAAAATTCATGGGGATAATAATGAAGATACAGAAACGGGTGCCCCAGTGTAGGATGGCTTGGCCCAGGGATGGCGCAAGTTGGTGGAAAAAAAAAGTGGAGGGTGGGGGGCCCCATAGGCTAGTTTATGTCGTAGGGAAATGTATGGAAGGAAATCTAAGGATGGGCAGACTGATGATGGGTAAATGATGCTGCGGGAGTGCAGTCAAAATAATCCATGAGAAAGTGCCCTGGGAGTCCGTTGGGAAGGGTAGCAAAATGAAGAGAAGGAGTATGTGGTTGATTCGTGACATGATGTAAGACTATCAGGACTCCCAGCCCTGAAGGGTTGAAAACAACATGAGTGTCAAAGTGCCAAGGGGTCTATGAATGGGACAACTCATGTAGGGGAGAGTGCTACCGGGTGACAGTACCCAAAATGCAATGGAGGTGGCGGTACTGTAGAGCTGGATATGGGGACCCTAAAGGAAAATTTCAGAGGGTCTAGCTAGAGATGCAATTGAGATTCAGAGTGAATGATTACATGCCAGTGTTGATTATATACTTGAAGGGATTGCGCTGGTGTATGATGACCAAGTACCTGCACACATGAAAACCAAATACCCGACGAGAACAATATCTGAACATAATCGAACATAAAAGCATTTATTTGATAATTTTGAACATGAGCATGCATACTTGGACGGGGTATGGAAAAATCGCTCCCCAGGGGCTAAGGATGAAAAATGGATTGGGGACTGTCTTGATGTAGAGGATGGGGTGTTGATCCCATGGTTGAAGACAAATCGAAAAACGGACACTCGGAGCTCCCAGAATGGGGTTTGGAAGTTTGGCAAAAAGGACTATATATAGTTGTAGGGCCCACATTGCCACCTCATTTGTACCTGTTGTCAGAGTGATTAGACGAGAGATATTCAAAGGAGATTTGGAGATTCTGAGAGAACGTGACAACCGATCCAGGACCAACGAGCGTCAAGTTAGTGGTATTATCATCCTGCATAGAATTAGGTTTTATATTTGTGGGCAGGGCCTGTACGGAGGGCCATACAGGGAGTTGTGTAGGTATGGGCTCCCCAGTGCGCCGACAATCTAGAAATATGTGTGCATGGGTGCACACCTGTTATCTAGATATCTGCACATGGGTGCACCTTAATGGGGGAAATAGGTGTGCATGGTATGCACGCCTATTCACTAAACAATTGCGCATGGGTGCGCAGCTGTGTAGTGGACAGGCGCATTGTGATGCGTGCCTATGTATGTGGGAGGGGCACCTGAAGGCACCTTGGTATGGCTGATAAGCGCGCATACATGTGCACCTATGGGATGAATAGGCATGCATGTGTGTGTGCCTGTGGGGTGAATAGGTGCACATGTGTGCGCGCTTGTGGGGTTAACATGCATGCATATGTGCGCGCCTATGGGTTTCAACAACCATGCCTTGGGGGCAAGGCTGACGAGTGCAAAACTCATATTTTCTGAAGATTTTAATGTGTTTATGTTCAAGATGGTTGATTGAGAATTGGATTATGTGGTTGCAGGTGATCATTGGGATGATGTCGGTTCACTAGAGAGAGAGGGATTGGTCACAACTTAGGGAGGCTATGGCTATTGAGGAGCCGGCGGTTCGTGCCACTTTGGAAGCTTGTGGACTACTGAAGTTCTTTGAGTGCCCATTGATACGGGCCCAGGAGTACCTCTTACAATTCTTGATCCGAATGTAGATTCTAGATCTTCATTATTTTATGGTGCAGGGTGAGCAGCTAGCCTTCACTGTGGTGGACGATGTGTATTTTTTGACTAGGCTCCCTTTTCGAGGAATGCCCTTACCGATGGAGCCTGTATTACCTGGGGACGGGCAATTGGCTACCTTAGGCCAGAGGTATTTTTCGAGAGAATATTTTATGTTGGGCTCCATGTGAGTATTGGGGCTATGGATGCTTTAGTTCATTGTTGTGTAGCAGCGATGATTGTGAGGGTATATGGGTCCCTCACGACTCAGCGGATCAGCAGTGGTTAGCTGAGGATTATGGGGAGGGCTTTGGCAAGAGAGAATTTTTCCTGGGGCTTGATGCAACATGCTAGGATGGTAGGGTAGCTCGACAGGTGTTGGGTTGTGGACTTAGGGGACTTTTCCTTTGGGTCCATCTTGGTGGTGTGGTTTTTGGAGAGCGTGCTGATGTTGTGCCCTAGAGTGTTATTGGGTGCACCTGGTGTGCGAGAGCCATGACTGATGCGGTGGTCAAGGATTTTGATTCACCACGGTGGTGGGGAGGGTGGCCATTTTTTCATGGTCGAGGCTTCACAGGTGTGGTGGCAGATGTCGCAGATCCTATTGTAGTATCCGTACTGTCGGGTGGACTTCCGGGGTGATCCGGATATGGTGTTACCTCTAGGAGAGGTGTTCGACCATCGAGGTATGTTGTGATGTTTATGTTTTGATATTTTAGATAGTATAACATGTCTATTATGTATATATGGATATTGATGCTATCCTTTGTTTGTTTGTATGTGCAGATGTGGGATCTTGCAAGCGTGAGGTTGAGTGGGTTAGAGAATTGGCTCATCAGGGGCTTGTGAGGCCTCCATGAGGAGAGTTGCGGGCGGGAGAGAGACGAAGGTGCGAGGATGTTGAGGCAAGACCAGCTGGTGATGAGAGAGTAGCTAGGAGATGTCATTTTGATGACAATGGTACAGGGCCATCACATGCTCCTCCGATCGAGGTTGGGGGAGATTTTGAGGATATTCATCGCCACCTAAAGGTGGTGCTATAGGGTGTACATGAGGGCATGTGGTCATGCATCCAGGACGAGGGCATCCTAGAGCAGTGTGTGGGGGTTCCTTTGATGTGGCAGACCGTGGTTCGGTGAGCAATAGTAGTAGGTAATGTGATGACTGGGCGGTTACCTCCAGGTTCGAAGGGACCGATAGTGGGTGGGGCACCACCACCTGAGGGAGGGCCAGGAGGTGGTGCTCTAGAGGCACCATGAGTGTCTCTCCGTGTATTGTTTTGTATATTATATAGGCTGGTGAGCCTATTTTGGTGCGGTGACACCAGTTTTGTACCGAGTTGGTTCATTTGTATGTAAACATTTTGATGGAACTTTTGATCGACATTGATATATATATATATATATATATATATATATATATATATGGATATACATTTTGGGGTCTTTGTGATGTTCACATGTGTGTGAGAATTTTTTAATGCTGTGTTTGATGTCTAATCTATATGCCGTGACAGACTTTTGATGGTTTATGTGTGTGTAAATGTATCTTGATGTGATATATGCCAATCGAGTACAATGTTAGCTAGGTTATCTGTGATTTGATTAAACTGCCTTGGAATATGTGTAAACGTAATGAAACCAAAATGTCGAGATAAATTCTAACTTGCATGTATTTGCGAAAAAGGCAAGGATCATGGACATGGTACACATTGTTGAGCTGGAGGATGACTAGTTGGGAGTCAAGTAAGACACTAAGGTGACGAATACGATGATGGATGGCATGGGCGAGAAGGCCAATGACGGTAGTGTACTTAGCTTGGTTGTTGGTTGTTGAACCCAAACATATGCTGCTAGAGTGGAGCAGTTCATGTGAGGGGGAATAGAGGGCCCAAGCTACCGAAGTGAGATTTTATGTCCAACGGCTGGTGACATCGGTGTAACCGATGTGGTAGGTCGGTGGAGGAAGCATCTATCAATAACACAAATGATAGTTTAGATGTGAGGTATTGAAAAAAAATTAAAAACACTATAAAATAGATTACCTAATGTAGAATGGCTACGCTTAGGCGTAAAATTTATTTAAGTATAACTCGTTGATGGGTTCTTTGAGAGAGAGGCCCTTGGGGGAAGCTAAGATGTATGCACCTTTGGTGAGGAAATGTTGAATAATGTAGGGGCCATGCCACAATGACTTGAATTTTCCATGACTGAGGGTATCATGAGCTATATCATAAGCAAGGATGAGGTTTCCTTCATGAAATGAGCGAAGGTTGACATGGCAATGAAAGGTGGCCTTTGATCATTTTTTGGCTGCCTCATTGTTCTGTAATGAAGATCGATGATCTTCATCCAGGGAATTTAAGTTCAACAAACGCTGCTCCATTGGAGCAGTGTCAGGTAATAGCTCGATTGCGGTGCGTAAGGTGGGAATTTCGCATTCGATAGGAAGAGTGGCCTCGACCCTGTGGACTAGATGAAATGGTGTGAAACCAGTGGTTGTTTTCATGACCGTACGGTAAGTCCATAATGTGGAAAATAACATATGATGCCAATTGGTCTTATGTTTGTTAACCGTGCACTGTAACATGGTCTTGAGGACCTTGTTAACTGCTTCAACATGTCCATTGGACTGAGGGTAATATGGTGAGGTAAACTCATGGGAGACTCCTAACCAGGATGAGAGTTCGACAAAAATCTCATTCTCGAAATGTTTTCCATGATCATAGACTAGTTGGAGTGGTACTCCAAAGTAAGATATGACGTGATTAAAGGAAAAACACGCTGGAGTGTCAGCGGTGTTGTTGAAGGTAGGCATGGCTTCAACCCACTTTGTGAAGTAATCGAATGCGACGATGATGTAATTGTGTCCATTGTTGGATGGAGGGTTGCAAGTCATGAAGTCGATGCCCCATTTACAAAAGGGGCCTGCAGTAATGACTAGGTGTAGAAGAGCAGGTGGTGCTCGTGCTTTGTTGCCATAAAGCTGACATTTATCGCATCATTTCATGGCATGAATGCAGTCGTGAAACAATGTAGGCCAAAAGTAACCTGCGCAGATGATTTTTTGAGTGGTGGACATCCCCGAGAGATGGCCCCCGCACACACCGCTATAAAAGTCATTCAAGACTACATCGGCCTCGTCAATAGTCAAGCATCGACGAAGTATGGTGTCGACCCCTCGCCGATATAAGATATCTCTGATGAGGAGATAGTGAGGGGCCTGGTGGCAAATACAACGATGATCATCTCATGAGAGGTGGTTATCAAACTTTTGTGTTCAGAGGTAGACGAGGAGGTCGACGTACCAAGGATCATCCGAAGTGATGTAAAAGAGATGTTCATCGGAGAAGTCGGTATTGATGGGGGCACTGGTCATATCATATGGGAAGGCTATGACAATTTCGGCGAGGATGAGAGATTTCTTTCTCTTGGGTGTTGAAAATTCGAGATCGTACTCCTAAAGGATAACAATCCGTCGGGAAAATTTTCCATTAATTTGCCGACGACTGAGCAAGTATTGCATGGGATTGGAATCTGCTATGACTTTGGTTGTGCGAAGGAGAATGTAATAGCGTGGTTTCTGGACTGTGAGAATGACGGTAAGGGATAGTTTCTCTTCATGATTATACTTCAAAGGTGGCCCTGAGAGGGTTTTACTAATGAAGTAAATGACATGCTCACGATAATTATCTCCTATTTGAATGAGAACTCCTACTATTGAGATGGTTGACATTGATATGTAGAGGATATAGTCGCGATTATAGTCCAGTGAACTAATTAAAGGGGCATTGGAGAGTGCCATTTTAAGATTGTCGAACGCTTTTTGGGCATGTTTGTCCTAGTGGAATGGGATGTTGTGGCGTAGTAAGCAATGGAAACCATGTTCTCGAGTGGCATAGTCTGGGACAAATCACTGTAAAAAGTTAGCTTTTCCTTGTAGGCTCTGGAGTTGGCATAAATTCTGGGGGGGTGGAATTTTTTTGATGGCCTGGACTTTTAGGGGATCCACGGTAATACCGCTTTGGGAAACAATGAGTCCGAGGAGGTGTCCGACAATGATGCAAAACACACACTTGAGGGGGTTCAAGCGGATGTTGTACTGGCAGCACCTATGGAAGATGATTTGTAAATCATCAAGATGTTGAGTGTGTCTTTTGGATTGAGCTGTGAGGTCGTCCAAGTGTGTGAGGATGATATGAGCCAGATCGTGAAAAATGTATGTCATAGCCCATTGGAAAGTTGCGCCAACGTTTTTTAGGCCAAAAGGCATGAAACGATATGCAAAAGTACTCCAAGGGGTGGTGAATGCGGTTTTGTATTGATCGGTTGGGTGGATTTGGATTTGGTTATAGCCAGAGAAACCGTCCATGAAGGATAAAGCCTTGTGGTTCGCGCAATCATCAATAATTTGATCGATGAAAGGCATTGGAAAGTTGTCTTTGGGATAGGTGTGATTGAGATCGCGAAAGTCCGTGCATATGCGGATAGTGCTCTGTTTTTTGTTAATGGGTATAGGGTTGGAAACCCATGACGTATAGGAAATGGGGTAGATGAACCCAACAACGTGTAATTTTTCAATCTTGCCTTTGATAGCCACTGCTTTGGATGGGTGTAGTAGTCATTGTTTTTGGTGAACTGGTGTGATATCAAGCTAGGTATCTATGCGATGTTTGACAATAGAGGGATCAAGGCCAAGCATCTTGGTGTATGACTAGGCAAAAATATCCCGATATTCTTGGAAGAGGGCTTTGTAGTGGTGATTTCTTGAGGAGTGCATGCGGTGCCAATGGTGATTTCCTTGATGACTCCATTTTTTATGGAAATATCGATTTTGATGGTGGGGGAAATGCTGGCCATATTGCCTTCTTCAAAAGAATCAGGGGTAGGGATGGGGTTATTGAACCAGTCGATATGCCCTGATGAGATAAAGTGCTTGGTTTCAAATGCGTATATGGGGTGTTGGCTAGGAGGCGTGAAGGCTTCCTGTGAGAGGAAGAGCGCTCTATGGTGTAGCGCATCCCATGGGTAGTCAGGGGTGGTTAATTCCTTGAGTATGTCCTCATCATAGTGGAATTAACGGGAGTACAAGGGATCTAAAAGAGTGATATCGGTGACAGTCACCATGTGGTTATCTTCTGGTGGTGAAGAAGCAGGAGGGATGACACAATAAGATTGTGATGGTTCTCTTGTCATACACCAAATATCAAGATACTGAGGGTTAAAAATGGTAGTTGGGCATAAAATTTCTGTGGGGAAATGAACGGGAGAATTAGGGGGATTTGGGGGTAAATCCTTGTATAAGTCATCCAAGAACCATGGAGGACTAGGGAGTGCTTCTGGTTTAGTAGAAATAATATGAAGAATCTCTAGTAATGGGGTAAGGTTAATCATCGATTCTACAGGGGGTGCAGGGGTTCGAATCAAGGTCACTTGGTGTTGCCTGTATTCAATGATCATAGGACATTGATAGGTGAAATGATCTAAGGATTCACATAGAGGGCAAGGGAATCTCATACATTCGTTGATTGAAGTCGTGACATAATGGATGTCAGTGATGTTTGGTGGGGAGGATGTAGTTGGACTGGGTTCATGCTGGAAGCTTTGGCGTACTTCTACTATTGTCTGTCGGAATTAAGGTAGTGATGGTAAATGGTGTGTATAATGGCCATATTTTGAACATATGGCGCAAGAGAATTTGGTTCGCAGTCCTTTGCTACTTATGTTAGGGGAGGAAGCAACAATACTTGATAAAGTGATGGACGATGATGGTGTTTGATTGAGTTGAATTAGGTTACATAATTGGGGTAGAAATGGTCATTTGTTGGTTGGGTGTCCATATTTCTCACATAGCACACAAGGAGGTTGGAAGCATTGGGGAAGTGGAGCTGTGGGCTCTTTCTTCTTTCTCCTGCCCCCAGCTATGGCAGGGAGGTTAGTGAGTGGGGGTGTAGAGGGTATGGTGGGAGTGAGTATGGGAATCTACATTGGGATTCCTTCGGTTTGGGGAGGGAGGGATGGTTGAGGAACCATCTCTAGTGGATGTAAATACCAAAATGGGATTGCCAGCACCATATTAGGGAGGGTAAGCATTCCGGCTACTTGGAAAGCTTGTACGCCTGGTGGAGGGTAAAAGAAGGGGATTTGAGTAATGTCTTAGGGAGCTATCTCCCAAACTGGGATACAACCTTGGGGTGAGGTGAAATCGTGAACTAGTGGAGTTGACAAGTTCGCAAGAGGATAGTGAGGGAGGGTCTCTATGACTAGTGGAACGTCAGATATGAGAGAAGCCTCTCTGAGAGGAAGGGTATCCTCAATGTTAGTTCCTTTGGATGATATGACACATACCTAATTGGAAGGATGAAGGAGCGGTGGTGCACCATGGTAAGTTCCTAACAATGATGGGTCTTTGAAAATTATCGGCCCCATTTTGATGAGTGGGTATGCCTCAGGATTAGTATGGATGAAAGGGAGAATGTTATCGATGTTGGCAGAAGGATTAGGCTCATAATGTGAAAATTGGTCAATGGTAATGATCTTCCCATTATGGGGGAACATCATGGTTCGAAATACAGAAGATGCAACTGCCTTCATAGCGTACATGTAGCTACGACCAAACAAGATATTGTAATTGAGTGGGGCATCAATAACTTCAATGTCAATGAGAATGGTCTTGCCCCCGAGTTCTACATGGACATTTTGGAAGAGCCCTTCAGAGGAAGATGGACATCTGTCATAAGCTCTTAAGGTAATGGCAGATGGTATGAGCTCGGGGGAGCCAAGTTTCTTCCATACAGACTTGGACATGATGCATGTGGATGTGCCTTCATCGATGATGCACTCATGAACTGTAATGTTTTGAATTTTCACTGGGATTTGAAAAGTGACGAGAGTGGGGAGACGAGGTTCACCGCTGTCGAGATCAAATGTGATGAGTTGGGTATCAAGAGGGTTGAATGCCCCCAATGCAGAAAGTAGTGATTTCCGCTGAGTGGGAGATGTTTGAAGTACTTCTAAAACTGACATTGCAGCTGGGGACTGTGCTAAGTTATCGACTAAACTGTAATTATGAGCCGCCCTAGCCTGCAGGTTGTGGACATTCCTACACAATGGTATGCAATAGATGCGAAGAGGTGTTTCTGTGTTAGGGCGAGGAATCATAAATGGGGGTCTCATTGGTGCTGGGATTGTTTCTAGGGGAGTGGGAGGAGACTCAACGGATGCACAGTATTGATGACTATGTGTCTGTAGAAGGATTTCTTCCTCACTAGTGAGGAGGATAGTAGGATCGACGAGATTGTTTGGGTTGAGATATTGTCCCAACTGTGGTGGGGTAGGGTGCATGTCCTATTGGGTGTTCATTACTCCCTGGTGTGGAATGGGATTTTGCAGCACAGGTGGGGGTGGTTGTTGTATGTATTGTTGTGGGGCTTGATGAGGGGCAGGCGGTGCTGGAGGATGTGGGCCATTTACCGAGTCTTTCATCTGTTTAAAATTAGTGATTTGGGGGAAATGATGAGTATAATGACCAAACTCACCACAAAGGGCACAGGGGAAGTTGGTTCGAAGGTTATTTCTATTTTTCCCTTGATGTCTGTTGTTGTTGCCCCCTTGGGCATTCTGATTCCCTTGATTCTGGTTGTCCCCAGCAGGTTGGTTCTGTTGGAGGTGATTTTTGCCTTGGCTTGGGTTGTTATTGTTCTAGTTTTTTGCTTTCTTTTTGGCATTATTTGATTGATGGGTTGGATTTTTTGTATTCAACTATTCAAAATTTTGATATTGCTGAATGGGAGAGGGTTGAACAAAATTCACCCCAGTGTGAGGGTGTCCTTGTGCTGGGGACATGGGTTATGGAGGGCCAGTAAATGGAAAGTACAGATTTTTTTGTGGTAATGATTCGTAAGGTACATAGGAAGGCATGGTGCTTTCGGTAGTATTTAGAGTATAAGTTGAGATAGAGGGAGTACCAAAACTTGTTTGGATAGGTGGGTGTAGTGTGGGTGTTGGCGGTGGCCCACTGATGGGTGGAAGAAGGGAAACAAGGTATGGTTGTTGATAAGGGGGTGGGGGATAATAAGGGGTTCCTCCATATTCCATTGAATATTAAGGTGTGTCATACATTGGTGATTGTTGGGGTTGTGGATTGTGGTGTGTGGTGTTTCCAATAAATCCATCTACTAAGTGAGACATTCTGGGTTTATCTTGGCCGAATGGCACGAGTTTTGGGAGATCAAGAAGTACTATGTACAAGTACCCTGATTGTGAATAGATGAGGTCGTATTGTTGAGCCTTACTAATTAGGGGAAGTTGGAAGCCACATCTTTACCGATGAGAGAGACAAGTGGTCTGAGAAACCAATCAAGACATTGTTGTTTGGTGGTTTCTGCTTTGCACAAACTACGTCGTCGATGCCACTCATGAATGTGATCAACGATATGTGTGGCTGAGGTTTGTTTAAAATTAGAGAGTAGTTCAAGACCATTGTCATGGCGGATTGGTAATTGGAAGAAGGTAAAAAATGCTTTGGCCAAGGACTCGAAAGTTGCATGGGACCCCGATTTTTCATCTACATACCATTTAGCTGATGGGCCAGTGAGTGTGCGTTGGAATGATCGTAGTCAGATGGAATCATCCATAATGTTATTGGAAGAGCACCATAAGTGGAAAGTCATGACATGGTTGGCAGGGTCATCTCTCACCTTTCCTTCAAACTTGGGGATATCTGAAGGTAGTTTGGTAGGCATTGCAGGCCATGTGGGGTCATGCAATATAGGATCATTTGTGAGTTTTCTTAGATCTGGTATGTTGAGATAGGCCAAGTATGGAATCTAGAATGGTGGTGGAGGGTTAGTTCCAACCATCGTGTGAGTGGTTTGTGAACCTGACCCTTGGGGGTGACTAGGTGGGTTTGTACTTCCCCCTTGAGAGGAAGTTGGCCCCCCACTTATGTGTAAAGGAGAGCGAGTGGATGGTGGACCTTAGGAATTGGACCCAAGTAAGGTGGAACCAAGCAAAGCTGATCCTAAGACAATGGCACTCACTGGAGTGTGAGAAGGTGGAGTTGATGAGTTGGAAAGACTAGGAACTCATCCTAGAATAGGAGGGAGGTTTAACAAGCATCTGGAATGATGGGAGTTCTGCGGGTCCCCTATGATGTCCGACTAGCTAAGTGGATGTGTGCGAATGGTGGTGAGAGTAATAAATAAACAAGAGCCTTTATTTGCAATTTCTTGAACTTTACACGATATATATATCTAAATCAAATGTAATCAGAAGTACATCATACATAAAGTGTTTTGATAAAGAAGCATATATGTGGATAAGTGGATTTTTTCCATGTGGGGGAACAAATAAAACAAATGATCGTGTCCTAAAATACGTAACGTCCTTCCTCTGAAAATAGCACTGGACCTTCCAATAGCACTCGACAGTGGGGACTGAAGCCACCAGAAGAGAAACTAGTGAAGGATAAACAAATCAGTTATAATGAGCGGTAGAGGGGGCATATCCCAAAAGAACTGGCGATATTTCCCAATAGCCACACAAAATCTGATCAAGGTACAATTGCAGCTCACAATTGCCACTTGGGTAGATGTCCTAAAATTTGGTCACTAGGTACCTCTGTCAAAGTGCGACATTTAGAATTTCAGCGTAAGAAATGGGTCACGGGTTGGATCCCGTCCAAGATTTGGGTGACTCAAGAGGGGATGCATAGAACAACCGAACCTCGATGTTCAACCCTTCATGATTATCTCCCTGCCTTACGGTGTTAGGAACACTTGACTTGAAGGATTTAAAGTTTCGTATTTGACAACTTCTATTGTTTTGAAAATTTGAGAACCAGATAATGGGGAGTTATTTGGATGCCTATCCCCAAAATCCTACCTAGACTAAAATATTTCTTTTGGCACCTCCCGTGGAGGAAAACTTAGTGAGTTTTTAGAAAAAAATTAGATGTGGTTGTGTGAGAGATTGGGGGTGTGAACCAACCTCGTTGAAATTAAGTGGGAGTGGATAGTTTCATCAAGAAAAGGGTGGGGTGTTTTGGAATCCCTTTGGAGGAAACTTACTTGAACCTCCACGTTTCGAGATGAATACTATGTGAATGAGAAGTGACTTTGTCTATGAACAAGTGAAATTGTGCCAATTTTTAATAATTTAGGTGTCACCTTGCTGCATGTGGACTTCGCTTGGTCCTTACAAGTGTTGATTGCCTAAGTTACTATGTGTCGTCGGCATAGCCTTGCGGAATTCAAAAGTCCCTAGGAAGCTAGCATGTGGACATATAGATACTTACTATTCCTTTAACTCCCTGATGTGATTTAATCTAAGAAAGATTTGAAACTATCCTAGATTGTGATCATGTGGGCATGTATGGGCCCATTACACAAACCTTTAAACTTCCCTAGTGATTTAATATAAGAAAGATATTTTCAACACTATCCTATCTTTGTAGCATGTGGGCATGTATGGGCCCGTTACAATCTTGAGATGTGTTTGAAAAATAAACTAAGAGGAGTCTCGAGGCGGTTGTTGTCCTCTCCTAAAGGTTTTTAATCTTTTTAAGGGATATGAAATCGTCCTCCAACCTCTTTCTGATTCTCAAGATCGCTTTGAAGCGAGAGAGAAGAGCATACTCAATGATTGATATCCAATTTTTGGTCCCAATGCAGGTTTTATATGTGATTACAAATGATTCCAACTTATACTTTTAGTCAAAGCAAGCCATCCATGTGGAAAAATGAAAGCAAAAGAGGAAATAATGATTTTAAACCCCCTAAGTGCCTATGTGTTTTTGACTAATCTCTTTATATGGAGAGGGAACTAAGTGTGGTGCAGATTACAACATGCATGAAATTATTTTTCAGAAGGCTAGGGGCCTTCTACAAATCACAAAAAGTCTTACAATGTGTATTTTTTTGCATAGGTGCACGGGTCTTAGAGTAGACAGAGGTGCACTGAGCACCAATGCCCTAACCGAAAAATACTTTTGGGCACAGGTGCGCAGAGGGCGCTAAGTAATACAATGATTTTGGCGCACATGCATACGATGTGCGGTTGTGGGCCAATAAACCTACACACAACTATCACATGGCTGTGAAGAAAATTTCGAACAAAATTCTCTCAACTCAGCATGGAATTTGGCTTCATGTAAGTCAGCTTGGGCCAGTTATGGTACCTGCAGATTAAGTAAACAAAAAGAAGAGATAAAATAACCCAAATGGGGTAGGAAATTGATACCTTTCCCCAGTGGAGTCACCAATGTATTGCGCCTCTTTTTTCACCTGAATGGGAAAAATAGAGGTGATTACAAGCTTAGTTGGGTCATCTAAGAAAGACAACAGTGAAGGAAAGGGTTAGAGAAATAAATATAAAAGACTAAGCTAGGAATTAAACTAAGAAAGGAAAGAACAACTAAACTATTGATCATAAGGACATAAGAACAAGAAACAAATAAGACTCATGTCACTGATGGAAAGGATTGTATTAGTGAAAATAAAACACCGAGAATAAAGAGGACTTTGGGTCCATTCTTCCTCCAAGGGAGGGCTCTTGGACCCCCACAATTGAGCTCTTCTTACAACTTTGAAACTTGAAAGAAATGGTGAAAGAATCCCAAGCTAACCCACTCAAAAGGTGATGTGGATTGCCCAAATGGAATGGTGCTAGTATGCCCTTGATGAGAAAATAGGATTCCCCAAGAGAATAGCAGCAACATAACCTTGCAAATGAATTCCTTGAAAATGTAGTGCACCCATGGCCTTGTTTTATAGCACCACTTTGAGGTACTGTGTAACCAACTTTTAGTGTGAAAAGGGGTTGTTTAGGGCACCTTTAGGTCTTTGACCAACCACCCATTCAGATCCAACCGAGATTTGGATGTCAAATCAACTTGGAAGCTGAACCAGAAGTGGGTGGGAGGTCGACCAATCTCATAAATGCGCCATTTCTCAGGTGTGGGCGACTTTTAGCGACCACAGTCGTGCATCATGTGCATGTGTGATTTTCTTGTGTTTCTGGATGGCACATGTGTGCGTGTGCCCTGTGTAGTCATAGCACACCTTGATTTTATAACTGGTTGTATAGTTTTGGACCTTTTGGAAATTATTTTTTGGTAATTTTGGTCCATGGGTGGACTCATAGCTGTTTGAAGATGTTGGACTCTTGTAACCATTTGCGGACAAAATTTCAGTGGTAACACTAAGGAAAAAATCTAAGCCTTCTTTTGTGTGAGGAAAATGTGAAGAATCTCAAGGGATGACATGGTGAAGGGGGCCTAAGCCAATTCACTGAAAATTCTATATTGAAGGGATACTTTCCCATGAAAGTTTACATCATTCTTCCAAATAATAACCTTTGGAACCTTCATAGGGATGTTGGTTGATGAACAAGAAATCTATAAAGTCCCTAATATGGATGAAGGAAGATCAGAGGACATAATCGTTTGTTCCTTGGGGGTCATGGAATACTAGGGGAATCGAGTAGTGAGATTCACATTAGATGAATCCAACAAAAGAATATAATAAGTGCCACTACCATATGGGTGAGGAATGGGGGAAGGGGCAAGGGGAAAAAAAGTGGACAACAAGCCTTGGGTTGGGAAAAGATTATATAACATAGTTGGTTGTGACAAGGATGGAGGGTGATTTTGGGCATCGACTCACCGAGAATCCTCAGAGGCTTCCCAAACTTGAAACATGATGGGGAGTAAAGGACACACACGAGTTTAATGTCCATATACACCACAACAAGAACAAGGTTTGTTGGTGCAGAGGGGTTGGTTCTTCCCCTTATTGGGCACTCTATTGGTTCCTTGGATTTGGTTTGGGTTAGGATGGTTTCTTGTAGTGTTGGGGGGTTGGTTCTGGGCTCCATGGGTCCCATAATGTTGGTTGGTTTTCTTCCCCTTCCTCTTTTTTTCCCTCCTATTTTGGTTTGGAGGAAGGGGAGTGTTTTGTTGTGCATACACTTTTCTTTATGGAGGAGGTGCAAGTAGACTAACATGGATAGGGGGCACACCTATTGATGGAGAAGATGTGGCTGGTGGTTGACCTAGAAAACAGAAATAAGGATTTTTGGTAATTACACAAGAGGGATTGACACATGGGTGACCATGATCATGGTGATGAGGATGGACATGCGGTGCAGGGTAGGAGGTACTCGTGCTCATATGAGATGAGGCACATGATGATTCTTGGGGTGGGGTCAAGTATCCATAAGGAGTGGGGGGGAACCATAAGGAGGGAAATATCCACTAGCTCTAAGTATTGGTGGTGGTGGACATGCCATACAGAAAGATCCCATGAAGCCATTAGTTGCATGGGAGGTTTCTGGAGTAGTTGAGTCACCTGATTAAGAGTGGGGAGTCTCAAGAAGAATGGTGTAAAAATAGCCAAACTAAGTGTAGAACAAGTCACAATGTTGGGCCTTCTTGATGGCCTCTTCCTCATTCTGAGGTAATGTCATAGAGATATCCTTAGTGATGGGAGGAAGGATGAACTTCAAGAAGAAATCATTTAATAATATTTCATCAAGCTTGGATTTTCACAATATATGTCGCCTATGGCACTCATGGATGTGATATGAGATATGAGTGGTAGTGGTTTGGAAACATGTTGTAAGGATCTTAATCCTTGAGTCATGGAAAAAAGGTAATTGGAAAAAGCTAAGGAACACATTGGAAACAGATTCAAAGGTGTAGTGAGTGTTCCCAAGTTGGTCAATGTACCACTTTGCAGTGACACCCATCAAGGTTCTTTAGAAAAGGAAGAGTTTGACAAACTCCTCTGTCATAGAGTTCAATGAACATCATAGTTGGAAGGACATCCTGTGGGTGGATTAGTATTATCCTTACTTTACCTCAAGCTTAGGGATGGTATAGGGTAGTTTAGTATGCATGAGAGGCTAGGTGGGGTCATGATGGATGGGGTCATTGATTAATTGGTTGAGGTCTGGGATACTCAAACCAGTCATAACCAGTCATGAAAGGTAAATACTTTGCAGTGGTTTTGGCCATGGGGAACTAGGATGGGATGGTCCAGATGAAGGAGTTAAAGGGTGAGAATTGGATGCACAAGTACCTAACAACAGGGATGGGGGTCCAAACTCTAAGGAGTTAGAACTGGAGTATGTTTCAATGTGGGGGACCCTATTTTGTCTAATGGAGACATTAGAATGCATGAAAGGGAACTCAATTCAAAGGCATTTCATCCAATGAGTCTGATCCATATTTATGAATGAAACGAAATGAAACCACAAATTTATAATATTGACACCGTGAAAAATAACAGAGATGAAGTAAAAATTGACTTCTATTAAATAAGACATATGTTGAAAACTGTAATATGCAGATTGAAAACAAGCATGCTAGAATGGTGGCAGCTTATCTCTGAGAATAAATGTGACAAATATGCTCATTTGCAAGAATATGAGTACAATGAAGCTCTGAAGGAATTTTTGCAATAAAAATGAATTCCAAAACCCTATACATCCAAAAACCTAACCCTAGGATATGAACCATCAAAAGTAATGTGGACCCTGTTGGGGTAAGCTAGTACATCAACTTCTCGGGGTCATAACGTTTGCACACAATCTTCATTTAGGGCGCATGATAGCTCGTTGGATAGGTAATGATGTGGATATTCATTTAGGGGGATCAATCGAATCCTTTGACTATAATTGAAGTTCGTGATTGCGAAAAATCATCATTTAGGCCCTCAAAATGGCCCCAGAAGTTTAGGAAATGAAAAAATGTTAAAAATTCTAAGTTGCCAAAAAGGTGGGTGGACACAGATATCCTTTTGGATCAATCCTACCCCCTTAGGAATAAATTAACTCCATTTATTTGAGTTCCCCCATCATATGAGGAAATTTCTATTGAATTTGGCCCCAGGTGAGCCACTTGACTTGGTGCAGGAGCTGCCTTTCTTTCACAACCTGATAAAGATGGATCCTCTACTGGGGAGTGCACTTAACCTATGTGTCCATGATCTGATAAGTGGTCGGTTGAGCTATGTATGTCTTTTTTGTAGTTGTGTTGAAAATAGGGAAGATTCTCATCCCAAGTGCAGGGGTGCTTGGAATTTTACATGTACAGGATGTGCACAATCATTCGTTTGATGACCTTGGTGTGCCCATCCATCTTGGGATAGAAGGTAGAGGAATTGGTGAGCTTTGTTTCCAGCAGTGGTCAGAGGCTAAACTAGAATGTGTTGAGGAACTATATGTTGTGATCTGAGATAATGGGTTGTGGGATCCCAAAGTGTACCCACACTCATTCAATGACGATATTGGAAATGGCCTCCACTGTGATACTCTTCTTGCAAGGGGCCATAATCACCATCTTCAAAAAGTGACCAACAACCAAAAAAACACAGTCACTTCCCCACTTGGTGGATGGAAGTCCTAACATGTAGTCCATTGAGATGGATTACCAGAGCCTTTCAGGAGTAGGAAGAGGAGTGTACATGCCTTGTTTCTTAGTGGCCAGTTTGGAAATAACACAGACCGTGCACGATCGACTATACTTGATGAAATCTTATCCAAGTTTTGACCAGTAGAAATGTCATTGCAACACTTCCACTATTTTTTCCATGCCAAAGTGTCATGCCACTCAACTTTAGTGGGATTACCAAATGATCTTCACTTTCTCGCTTGATGGAACACAGAGATGGCCCAAATGGAACAACAACCCTTACTGAAGAAGGAAATCAGTGATACTTGTGTTTGCACCCAACATATGGTAGGTGTTGGTGAATTCAGGATCTGTCTCATAGAGGTGGGTCCATCCAGAGGTCTCATGGCCGCAAGAATCGATCACTGTGGTGAGTTTCGCAACTGTTGGTTGGTGTCATAGAAATATTTTCCTCACCATTGGTATCTTGCACAGAGGGCCTTTTTCCATTTCCCTGTGTAGACTTATCATCCCTTTTTGATGAATCCAGAGCTAAAAATATACATTTTTCCACATATAGGATCCCTATCAATTATTCAAGATGTGTATACACTGACTTCTCCACTACAACCCACATACATCGGGATTTGTTCCAAAAAATACAAATGAGGTCGGGTTTCCATGTCACAACAGAAAATCTCTGATCCTTGTCTTTCCATATACTAGAAACGTTCCGACTCGGCCCTTCAGTTTCATTTTGAAGGCTATAAGAGCACAATTTTGTGTTATGGAAAAGGAGAGAAAGCATTCCACTTTGAGAGAAAAGTTACTCTGGAGAAATTACTTCATATTGAGTCTACATCCGTTTGTCCCTCAAGTCTGAACACAGTGTTCAAACCCCAATTTCTTTCCTTATTTCTAAGAGGACCTCATTGCCTCTTTCATATGAGCTTGCCTTTGGTGGAGGATTGAAGTGGTGGAGACCCAGTTTGAAGGAACTTGGTTTCAAATCATGCTGACATGGAAGTCTGTAATGTTGTCACTTCTGTTGATCAATTATTAATATAAATACTCCTTTCCCATCCTATTGGTATCTTGCAAATATATGATTATTATCCATGGGCGTGTTTGTAATGTTTATTAATGGATTATGCTATCTGATGTGCTAACCCATTTTGTATCATCACTACATACTTTCTCTTCTTGTTTGTTAAGAACTCCTTACAGGTATAAAACTTTGGGTCAAAGTGATAAATGGTGGAACCTCATCAAACGTTGGATCGAGGTAGGCCTATTTATTATATTGCACATTAGTCTATATATCATATGTTGGAATTGCGTTTATTTCTGGAGTCATACTTGTCTGTTGTGGTTTACCCTTGGCCATAGAGAGTTTTCCCTTGTAACAATTGGCTTAGGAAATCAATGACTTGGTTGGTGCTTCCTGTTTTATACTGGATGTTGAGGTGGAATTACTGCAAATATGTGGACCACTTATGATGGTGTTCATTCTGAAGCATATGTCTCGATCTCAAAGGGTTGTTGGAGGTAAGGTGATGAAAACATTGGGGTGGAGCACAAGCATTGCTTCAGATAATCGAACACTTTCTATTGGGACAGGGCCCACACAAATGTTTCCTTACCACCACCCCTAGTTATTTGGATGAGGTCCCATGCAATATGGGAGAATCCCAACACGAGCCTGCAATATAAATTAGTAAGGCATAAGAAGCTTCAAAGCTTAGTGATCATGGCTGGGGTTGGCCAGTCATGGATGACTTGAATCTTGGCTAGATAAACATGCACATCAACAATGTAGCCTAGGTATTGGACTCTGTCCATGTGGAAGGAGTATTTTCTAATTTGGCATATAACTTGTGTTGTCGTAGAGTGCGCAAAACTTGTTTAATATGTTGCAAGTGTTCTAACCAATTCTTATTGTATATGATGATGTCATCCAGATACACCACCACAAAATAATTAGTGAAAGGATGCAAGATATATTACATTATCCTCATGAAAGTTGTTGGGGAATTTGTCAAACCAGAGTGCATGACCAACCATTCAAAAATACCCTCTTTTGACTTAAAGGAAGTTTTCCATACTTATGTCTGTTCTATTCAGATCTGATGGTAGCCAAAATTCAGATCAATCTTACTGAATTATTTGTCCCTCTTCAACTGATCAAGGAGATCCTCAATTCGAGGAATAGGGTATCGATTCATGAATATGATTTTATTTAGGGGTTAGTAATGAATGCAAAGTTTCCAAGTCCCATCTTTCTTATGCACCAACATGATTGGGCTTCCACAAGGTGATGATTTGGGTCGGATGTGCCCCTTATGGAGCATTTATTGGATCTGATGATTGATTTCCTCATTTTATAGAAGAGAGAGGAAATAGATTGGCCCATTTGGTAGTGGTGCATCGGGGGTCAAATCGATGGGATGATTGAACTGATAGTGCATAGGTACCCATGTAGGTGATGAGAATATATCTTTGTATTCTTCCACAACCTTATCCACTTTCTTCTATTTCATGGAGAGTTTGGTCTCAGAGGCCATTGATGTGGCTACAACCTTTCTCTCACTCTGAGAGTGAATCCCAAAGAAGAAAAAATTTCCAGTCTGATAAATGACCTTCCTACATTGCTTGGCAGAGATCAAGGAAATATCACTAGGTGGGACTACCTCGGGAATCCTGTACAATTTCCTTTTTAAACTAATAATAATACTACAAGGCCTAGAATCATATACAACATGAAGTTTCCATAAATAAGGTTGGACCAAAAGAACATCACAAAATTCAAGGGGAGAAACACCACACAATACCTCATCTTTGAATGGATTGATGTCATACGACATGTGACACTATTGGTTGATGCGAAGATCACTTCCTTGATGAAGCCATTCGATGGTGTAGGGATGCAAGTGTGGCATTGTCGGCAAGGCTATCCACTTTATGACCTATGCTAATATGAGGTTATTTTGGATACCTCTACCAACGATGAAGTGCAGTGGAGTGCCTTTTTCCCACATCCCACATTTGATTGAGAGGATTTTACCTTAGCCACCAAAGACTTCTTTGAGAAGGAATCAATAGTGTTATGCTAGAGGCTCTTATGGAAGTTTCACCACTTCCCTATATATTTCTTCGTCTTCTCATTGTACTTATTTTCTTGCGGTTTGGAGTGGTTTTCATGAGGCTTCCCATCATTGCTCTATCCTTTATTTTTTGGGTTAGGGATTCCATTTCCCTACTTCTGCTATGAGGGGTTCCTAGAGCCTAATTGTCGCATCTTTTGTTTCAACTTATGCTCGATTTTGACAACATATCGACAGGACACGCCCAAGGTTGAGATATCCAAAAGCTCCATTTTTGTCTAGATGTATATCGTTGTGGTACTTGAGCACAAGATGTCTTGCATAATCATTGATAGCCATATTAGTGCACAAGGTATGGAAGACATTAGTGAAATCTGGCACTGTTTGTTCTCTTTCATGCCATAGTGTGGTTCATCTTGTATACAAGTCATCATAACTTCCAATAGGGTAGTATTGTTCCTTAATAACATCCCTGAAGGAACCCAAAGTGGGTGCAACTACAAATAATGTGGATCCCTCTATTTCTTTTTGCTCACATAAAGTCTCCCACCAATATTTGACATGGGGGATGACCTTCAGGAGAGAAAATGTAATATTTTCTCTATCGAAAAAGTTGTGGACAAAAAAATACCCTTTTATAAGGTTTAACCATTTATCTATGACATTCCCATCTATTTGACCTTCAAATATAGGAATATAAAAATTGATATGTACCTTGAAGGGGGTGGTGCCTCCACTTAAGCTGGATGTGTCTCTTGTCGACATTCATTGAAGGATTTGTGCAAAGTTATCCATCATCGTGTTCCTCTCTTGCTCAAGAGATTCCTTGAGAGTTTTTTTGAAAGGATCTCCTATTGTGTCGTCTTAATTTCCACTCGCCATGGACGGTTTCTTGGGCATGCAAGAGCAGTTGTCCTCAAGAAAAACAAGCTCGAGACCCAACTCTCTATACCCTGACCACATCGGGGACATGAATTAAAAAAATGACAAGGAGCAAACCGCTATGATACCACTGATCCGGATTTATGAGAAGAACAAAATGAAACCATAGATTTATGATATTAACACAGAGAAACAGTGAAAAATAGAATATACACAATAAAAATTTACTTTTATTAAATAACAAATATGTTGAAAATAATAAAATGAAAACTTAAAACAAGCTTGCTAGAATGGTGGCAGCGAATGTCTAATAAGATATGTGATGACTACGTTAATTTGGAATAAGATGAGTACAATGAGGCTTTGAAGGCCTTTTTACAATAAAAAATAATACCGAAACCCTATACATCCAAAAACCTAACCCTAGCAGATGAAGCTCCAAAACTCGTGTGGGCCCAGTTGGGGTAAGTTAGTACATCAATTTCCCGGGGTCGTGATTTTTTCATATGATCTACGTTTAGGGTGCATGATAGCATGTTAGAAATGTATTTATGAGGAGCTTCATTTAGGGGCTCAATCAGAGCCTTTGGCTATCATTAAGGTGCCCGACCATGAAAAAGCATCATTTAGGCCCTCAAAATGGCCCTGGAAGTTCAAGAACCAAAAAAATGCTAAAAATAGTAAGTTGTGAAAAAATTGTTTTGAGCCAGTTGCAAAATGTGGGTGGCCACCGAGATCCTCCTAGATCAGAGATTGTCTCTTTAGAAGAGATATGGTGTTCAAAGGAAATTTTCAAATTTTTGTTTTGTTTTGGTGATGTTATAAGTTTGTTGATGTTTTGTTTGAATGTTGTAGTTAAATTGTTGATGTAAAAATAAATGATGAAAAATGAAAAATTTAAAAGAAAGTGCATGAAATGACTTACTACTTAAACAATAAACCAATTCAAATGTGCCTTGTGTTGACCTTTCATTTTTAATGAAGAAATAGGTGTTGCGTGCAAGCAAAGAGATCTTAAATAAGAAAACTTTCTTTCAAATGAGGTAGCTAGACTTACAATGGTAAATCCTATTGGTAAGGAAAATAAGAGTCATAAGAGGTATTCCTTTCATTAAGGATTTGGTATACAAATGAAAAACTAATTTATGGTTTTGTAAAATCAATGGAATAATAACCAATGGTTGTAACAAACAACAAAAACTAAGTGTAATTGTTATCAGGAAAATATCTCTATGGCTAGGGTAAACCACAATAGACATGAATGAATACAAAAATCAACTCTATTCTCAAGTATGATATATAAACAAATATTCTAGAAAGACAAGATAAAAGGCATACCTCATCCAGACGTTCGATGTATCCACCATTGAGGACTTGACCCAAAGCAATATACCTGCAACTAGTCCTCAAAAACTAAGAAAATCAAGCATATGGTGATAATATATGATGTTATCACATTCAATAGAATAATCCATTGATAAACATGACAAATACTCCCATGGAATAATAATTCAAATATTTTCAAGATACCAATTGGATGGGAAAAGAGTATTTCTATTAATATATGATGAGCAGAAGTGAAAATGTTACAGACTTCCATGTCGGCATGGTTCGGAACTAAGAAACTAAGTTCCTTCCAGCTGGGCCTCCACCACTTCAATCCTCTACCAAAGGAAAGCTCATAGAAGAGAGTCAATAAATTTATCAATCAATAAGGGAAGAGCTTGGGGGTTGAACACTATGTTCAAACTTAAAGGAAAAAGGGATGCAAACTCAATATGAAGTAAATAATTTCTCTAGAGTAAATTTGCTCTCAAAGTTGAATTCTTTCTCCTCCTTTCCATAGCTTGGAATTTGCCCATTTATAGCCTTCAAATGGAACTGAAGGGCCGAGTCATAATGTTTCCAATATATGGAAGGCCAAGGATCATATATCTCTTGTCATGACATGGAAACTCGACACCAATTTTCATTTTTGGGCACAAATCCCAATGTACAAGGGTTGTAGTGGTGCCACCTGCATATACACATGATGTATAGTAGGCAAGGTCTGTACATGTGGAAAAATATGTAATTTTAGCTCTGGTATTCACAAACAGGGATGATAAGTCTGCATAGGGAAATGGAAAAAGGCCTTCTGTGCAAGATTGCATAGGGTGAGGCAAATATTTCTATAACAGATGCCCCCTAATGTGTGAGGTTAGAGGAGTATCTATGATGGCTGAAATAAATTATAAACAAACCAAAAGTGGAATGACGGGGAACCAACTGAAAGAACTAGTTTCTCATTACATTCCGCACTAACTTTGCATACATGGATGCTAATTTGAATTACATTGCAGATCCATATGAAAATATACCAAACAATTGTCCATGGCCATGAATAGGAAAATACAAATGAGGTTACATGCCAAAGGTTGTCACAGTCACAAACAAGGCCCATTAGAACCAGTCTCAAAATCAATCTGAAGATATCTATTATACAATGGAGTACAATCTGATCACCCATGATCACTGAAGTCATATAGGTACTGGTCTAATGAAAAGAAAGTAGCAACTCAACAAAGTTTTGGCCACATACTGATGTCTTCAAGTCTTCTACACAATCCGCCAAGGGTGAAACTCTACATCATGTGCATAAAGGTGTTGAGGTTGAACACAATGAGACATTGTTTGATTACCGATCATTGAGGTACACCGTTAACAAATGTGAGATAGACTACTGATAATGAAAGTAGGTATCAAGGGATCGAGTACATTCTTACAAGTGTGAATAAAGGATTCGGTTTCGAACAACTGAAGAATCTTTTGATCAGGAGACATTGATGTATTCTCAACTATCGATGGCGAGAGAACCTACCACTAATGACTGCAAGCCTCAAGGTACTCATAATACTCTAGGTCTCATTTCCAAAATAGATGAGTTGAAGTCGATGGAAGGAGACTCGCTAAAAGGAAAGAATTGAGGAATCTCTCATCATTCATCATGAGGTATAAAGAAGTAGCTTCATGATTTGGAGAAAATCAGACGAAGAACATGTTCACGAACTAGTGACCATGTGTGTCTTTCGTGTGATACAAGTGCAAGAGGTACACGAAAAAGACCCTCTAAATAGCAGCAAATGAGAAAAAATGCTGACAAACAAGAGGAAACCACCAATAAGTCTAATGGCATCCAATACATGACACAAATCCCAATGTGTGAATAGATGTATTGCTGTCAAACACAAGGGAAACCACCCAGTCAACGACCAATGATGAAATGTCAACTGTTTGGTTCAAGGCTACCTACCAATGATGAAATGTCAACTATTCGGTTCAAGGCTACCTACCAATGATCAAAGTAGGGCCAGGGTGCATGATAGGACTACAATATCATGTGATTTTGAGACAAACTTAGATATGACCGACATGCAAAGTCAAGAGTTCTGAGAAATGGTCAACACATGTTGATAGACTTCCTTTGAACAAGAGAATGAGACATATGGAAGACTCTGGTAGCATAGACTCAATGATGAAACCATGAGATGCAGGAGGCATCAATGAAATTCTCTATAGGGACTGGAAGATAACCAATCGGTAGAGAAGGATCTATAATGAGCTTAGCTTCCTAAGGCCATGCTAAACCCAAAATTATGATTACAAATCGAATCAATAACTTTGTGCTCTATTTAAAGGTGATACGAGTGCTGGAAATATAATATAATACTCCCTTCCTGCCCGTCTTTTTTTTGTTTTGTCATAGACAAATGAATTATATGATACAGAGGAGGAAACACGTGTCGCAAGTAAGAAAAACTAGTTCCTTCAGTGGAACATACCTATTCTCAATGTAAGGAGATGCATGTGGGAGATGGACACTTGGGGGAATGTTCCCTCCGGGGTATTGGGTGTCAAATTGCGAAGGATATAAACAAGGCTCTGCTTGGTTGAGGATGCAAAAACCTGTTGAGGAAAATGGTTTATAACACAAAGAGAGAACCAAATATAGGCTCAATACTGCAAGTAAGGGCATGAGATGAAATCACAACTTAATGCAAAAAAATGTCCTTTTTCATGACATTTAGTCTACTTGGTGTGAAAAATGGATAAACTTGTGCCAAATAGATGTCCTTTCAAATCCAATTTATGAGTGTGAAAGAGACAAGTTCACTTGACAATATTTTCTCTTTATGAAAATGAGTCGGAAAAGAGCTTAACTAAGACTCACAAATTTTCAAGTTGAATTTAATGAGTGTGAAAGGGATAAATCACTCGGCAATATTTTCTTTTTTTAGACAAGTCATAAAAGAGATTAACTTTGACTCATTGAGAGGTTTCTAGGTGACATGTCATGGGGGAGGCCAAAGCTCTCGTGCTAGAATTTTGTGGAATGCCGTATCTTATGAATAACTGATATAAGCTTGGGAAAACCCAAAGCTCTCCAAGTTGAGGAGGATAGAGTGCTAGCGGAGGTTATCGTCTCCGTGATATACTGGATAATGTATCTTACCGGAAAAGACATAGGCGGGGGCATTGGATACCCCACAAGACCATCCCAATCGAAGGGGACTTCCTCAGGACTTAGAGGGGGAGTACTCAGGGAGATAAAACCTCTCTCTTGTTCATAAAGAGCATTATCAGGAATGTTGACAACATGGTTGAAGGAAGCATCACCCTCCACAAGGAGAGTAGAATTGACTAGAGGTTGCACTGGTATGACCACTTCTTCAATTCTAGGTTGAAGAGGATGCGGGACAACATGTATATGGGAAACATCACCCTCGACAATGGGGGTATGGTCAGGAGAAGATTTCAATGACATGACTGTCATGTCAATCAAAGGATAAACAGGGTGTGGGGAAACCACAGACACTTCAAAACCTAAAGGGACCTCAGGTGATAACCATGCTTCTAGTATCCCAACAATATGCAAACATAAACGAGTAAGGTGATCTCCCTCGCAAGTCCTGCAAAGTAATTTAGGCTTATGTATGAGGCATCTAGGCTTCTCGATTCCCCCAAATTCGTTCCCAATAACCGATGACATGCTCTCAACATTATTCATAGAGGTGAGAGAGTCATATCCTACATGATGTACAGAGGTTGGAGATTTGGCATTGATATGACTCATGGCGACTAGAGTGATTCCCCCAGCATGACTAGCAACAGTTGGGTGTGGGTCGTCAACATGACTTGCAAAGGTTATTTACCCATCTCCACCATGACTGTCAGAGGTTGGAGATGGAGCTCCAATATGAATGGAAGTGACTAGACTATCAGTGAGCCATGGCATTTGATACCAAGGTCCAGGGAAATATTGGCTTTGAAACTTTGCAGGCCAGGAAGAGTCCTGGTTTATCCCTTGTCCTTGTCTGGAAAGGTAGTCTCCTCCGCCTAACTAATCCAAAGAGTTTTGTATGGGCATCATCACTGAAGTCTGTGAAGAGATGAAAGAATGGTAAGGATTATTAAAGTGAGGATATATGTTGCCTCCTTGTGAAGGGGTTCCGTAAATAGGTTAGCCCAAACTCTAAAATTGATTCTCCTCTAATGAAACACCCAGGGATATATGAGGACCCACCATGGGAAAAGTGTTTAAAGGAACAAGCATGGCGAATGAAGGATACATGTATGGGGTGTAATAGGTATAATAATCACCCGTTTGAGAACTGTCTCTTGAAAGAGCATATATAGGAATGGATACGTAAGAGGGGAGGTTCCAACTACCCATAGTGAGAGTTGGTTGAGGGACATGACTCATATTAAACAAATATGTAGGCAGTGGGGCCATGGTTCCCCCAAATACAATGCTAGGATTCATATAAGTGGGCTAGGGAGAGGATTGAAAAGGTTAAGACATATCAACAGGAAAATGATTAGAGACCCCAGGCATGAACTGGGTGTCATAATTCAGCATACCATTATAAAAGAAGACAAATTCGTCCCCATGAAATGAGTGAATGTCCTGGTGGGGGTAACGATAAAAGAGGGAGCTATGGGAACTCCACTATCCATGATAATAACAACTCAAAGCATGATATAAAATATCTGAGGCCTATTGATAATCAAAGAGCACACCAAAAATCAAACGACCAGTATGCACACAAACAGGGTAAAGTGGCTGAAAGGGGCCTCCCTCCCTAAGGAAGGTATGTCTCTCCAAAGAGAGGATTGATACTCCATGTTAAAGATCGGAGGTAACATAATTAGTTATAAGGTCCCTCATGGGCTTAACAACCAGTCTGTCAGATCCCCCCGGAGAGGTAATCCTCCATAAAGGCTGTGTGATGTCCGACCCTTATTTGACCAAGGGTACCTGTAGAATAACCCCTGTACGTAACCTATGTGGAACCTATGTCAATAAACTAAGAAACCAATGCATAATCGATGCAGATACGAGTAGTTGTAAGTCAGGTTCGGGTAGCAAAGCCCGAAACCTTGAAAGCATCGCCTCTCACGAAGGTAAGGGCACTAACAAGATCCCTAGATACAAATAGATCCCCAGAAATATCTTTGACGCTAAGAAGGTATCGAGGGGATATCCCTTCAACCAACCTCGCGTGACCTCATGATTAACTCCAGTGTGAGCAGAGCCTCCTGATATTGCCAATTATAGAATGGATTTCTCCACTCCCTTAGTTAGACACATATGTTGATTTAATTGCCTTGGAGAAGTTTACTCACAAAATCCTAAGCTAGTTTGTGCACCTTAGAAAATAAAATCATGACTAATCAATTTTAAATTATAGTGTTAATTTTAGTGGTCGTTCTTACTCAAAAATGTATGGCAGTGAAACTCATGATGTTATGACTTGGCAAGAAAATTAAATATGGATATAATGCAAAGTCCTAACTTCAATTTTCAGTGAATGATATGCTTCTAATAACAAAAACAATTTTCAAATTCAACTCTGCAATTATGAAGTAAAAATGAAATCTTTCTTTACATGCACTAAGATAATGACAAAGACTCAAAAGATAAAAAATGCCAAGCAATGAAAAATGCCTAATATTTTTGTATTTTCAATATAAGAAAAATGAAAATGCATGGACTGAACAACAACTTGATATATAAAACTCTACTGCGTATATAAAGAGATAACTTAAGAAGAATACCAAGGAGACAAACACCTAGCCCAATGTAAAAGGATAATCAAAATGAAAAGGTGATGAGAAAGAATCTGCCCAAAAATTCAACCCGAGACAGGTTTCCTATCATCCCACAGGCACTTAATAGTCACAACGAAGACTCAAGAAGACTCAACAAACATCAAATCCCACCCAAAAACCACCGAACCTAGGGAACAAGCACAAGAGGTTGATGTATGTGATTGGTCAAGGAAATAGAGCATATGTACGCATCTTGAAGAGGAACAACCTGCGTATATACGTGATTGTCAAGCCAAAAAATGTGTATAAGTTTAAAAAAAAAATCCAGGCAAGGGAGAAGGCTGAAAAACTCAGAACCAGAGTGAACAGAGGCTGTCAAGAAATGATATGTAGTATACCTAGGGAGGTAATATGGGGTACCTGGGGAGGTACACAATTGGAATGTGGTTATGTATTATTAGTGGAAGTCATTTAATATATGAGAATGTGGTCATTCAATGTAAGATGAAGTAGGTCCACTATATTAATAAAGACCCACTATGGTAGTTGGATGTAATAAATGAGAGAAGGCTCTCTAGAAGCTTCCTAGGAGATAGCGAGAGCTATATAAAGAAGTGTAAGCAATGTAATGAAGCATAGTGAAGAATATTGTGATTGTACAAGCAAGGATTGTTTGAGGAGTTTTATCCTTCCATAAGGATTAATATATGGTGTTACCCTACCTCAAGGGGTTTCTCTATTTCTTGTGTTCATGTTATGGTGAGTGGTTTATGGTTTATTTTTGGTATTATTGAATTATATTTGTAGATTTGGTATAGGTACTTAACAATTGGTATTAGAGAACTTTCCTTGGCCAAAGAAGGGAAGATTTTTTTTTTCTCTTTTTGTATAATTTTTTCTAGGGAAGAAAAAAGAGGGACGCGCACTTCAGGTTCATATATGAATCTTTACGAGATGAATTTGGAAAAAAAAAATTGTGTATTTGAATTCCTCTCAGAAAAATACCCAATTTCAAAAAAGAAAACAGTCGAAACGAAGTTCGGGAAGTAAAGTTATGAGCATTTTAAATTCAACAGTTTTTCAGGGTTTTCCTGGAAAAAGCCGTGATTTTCCGCCGTAACTTATTATTCTATTTTTTGGGGTTTTTCATAGTAAGATGTATTTTACAGGGAAATGTGATGGCCCTAGTATTGAAGAATTCATTAAAGAAATAAAGTCAGCATGGGAAGAGAATTGGCCCCATTGGGTAGATCTCAAATTGCATAGTGATGCTGTCATTTGGTGGAAATCGCTTGATTATAAGGAAATGATGACACTCTCCAGTGGAGAATTTGAAAAAATATTGTTAAACAAGTGGTCTCATGGAGAAAATAAGGATACAGAGAGAACCAAGAGTTTATTTTCGTGTGACAAATCTATATTACAGGTTCATGGTTGTATTCATAAAGAAAATGTCATTGTTTCTATTAACCCTAGTTGCATGCATAATTTTATCAATGTTCAGTTGGTTAATAGATTGCAAGTTCCAGTAAAGAATATTCAAAGCACACAGGTTGAAGGTGAAAATGTTCAAATTTTTAAATATTTGAAGATTACCATGGATAAATATGTGTTGCATTCATATTTTTATGCTATGGATATGGATGAAGTGGATATTGTTTTGGGATATCCTTGGATAGAATCAGTGGTTACCATTAATATTAATGTGCAAAAGAAGTTTTTGAAGTTGTGTTACAAGAAAAAGAAAATCACATTGCAGGATGTGTCTCTTAGTTAGAAACATGGGCCCATGGAAGCTAGAAAATAAGCTATTGTTGAGTTTGAAGTTGAATCAGAGGCAAAGTCTATAGAAGGAGATGAAGCAAAACTATAAGAAGGACATAATCAAGAACCTAAAGAGGTATCTGACTCAAGGGGACAAAGTGTTGCAGATTTGAAGAAAAAAGAGCAGATACCTATAGTTGTTGTATATCGTCATCCACATCATATAGAGACAAAAAAGTCATCTAGGCAAGGGCGTGTTCATCAACACATTTATGCACCAGTAGGGCTCCAAAAAGAAAACCGATCAAGATGTGCATGGAGGACTACCAACACTATAGGAGGAGCTCAGGATACAAAACAAATTCCAGGGCAACCTCGACATGATGCAGAGAAAGATAAAGGTGACAAGGCAACAGATGGACCTCATGTTCAACTTCCATTGGGATGGATGGATGGTCATACTTGGTACCGGTTGGCTACATTGCTTAGCCGATCATATTGTATGGTTTCTTCTTATGTTTCGAGGACGAAACATGTGAAGGGGGATGGAATGTAGTATACCTAGGGAGGTAATATGGGGTACCTGGGGAGGTACCCAATTGGAACATGGTTATGTATTATTAGTGGAAGTCATTTAATATATGAGAATGTGGTCATTCAATGTAATATGAAGTAGGTCCACTATATTAATAAAGACCCACTATGGTAGTTGGATGTAATAAATGAGAGACGGCTCTCTAGAAGGTTCCTAGGAGATAGAGAGAGATATATAAAGAAGTGTAAGCAATGTAATGAAGCATAGTGAAGAATATTTTGATTGTACAAGCAAGGATTGCTTGAGGAGTTTTATCCTTCCATAAGGATTAATATATGGTGTTACCCTACCTTAAGGGTTTTCTCTATTTCTTGTGTTCATATTATGGTGAATGGTTTATGGTTTATTCTTGGTATTATTGAATTATATTTGCAGATATGGTATAGGTACTTAAAATGATACGACAAGAAATGCAATAGTAATGAGAGTAAGCTAAAGAAAAAAAGTACTCCAAACCGTAAGAAAGAAGATTCAATCCCCAGTATGGTCACCAATTATGTTACGAGGAAAATCTCTCTATGGATAGGGTAAACCACAACAGACAGAAATGACTGCAGAAATTAAATCTATTCTCAATTATGATATATAAAAAAATATGATAGAAAGACAAGATAAAATGCCTACCTCATCCATACATTCGATGAAGTCCATCGTTGAGCACTTGACCCAAAGCAATCTACTTGCAACTAGTCCTCAACAACCAAGCAAACCAAGAATATGGTGATAATATATGATGTTATCACATTCAATATCATAATCCATTAATAAACATGACAAATACACCCATGGAATAATAATTCAAATATTTGCAAGATATCGATTGGACGGGAAAAGAGTATTTCTATTAATATCTGATCAACAAAAGTGAAAATGTTACAGACTTCCATGTTGGCACGGTTTGAAACGGAGAAACTAAGTTCCTTCCAGCTGGGCCTCCACCACTTCAATACTCCACCAAAGGTAAGCTCATAGAAGAGAGACAATAAATTTCTCAATCAATAAGGTAAGATCTTGGGGGATGAACACTGTGTTCAGAATTAATTGACAAAGGGATGCATAATCAATATGAAGTAAATAATTTCTCTAGAGTAACTTTTCTCTCAAAGTTGAATTCTTTCTCCTCCTTTCAATAGCTCAGAATTGTCCCATTTATAGCCTTCAAATGGAACTGAAGGGCCGAGTCGAAAAGTTTCCAGTATATGGAAGTCCAAGGATCATAGATCTCCTATTGTGACATGGAAACCCAACACCAATTTTCATTTTTGGGTACAAATATTGATGTACGTGGGCTGTAGTGGTGCAACCTGCATATACGCATGTTGTATAGTAGGCAAGGTGTGTACCGTGGAAAAATATGTATTTTTATCTCTGGGATTTACAAACAGGGATGATAAGTCTGGATAGGGAAATGGAAAAAGGCCTTGTGTGCAATATTGCATAGGGTGAGACAAATATTGCTATAACAGTAATGGAACCAAATAAGGATCCTACCATGTATGCTTACTTTTTCCTTTTTAGAAATGCAATATAAATGAGATGAAAATGAAAGCAATAAACTAAAGGAGATTGTGCCAATTTGAATGATAAATCTACAACCTATTTGCAACAACAAAGAGAGATCCAAACCACTAAGAAACCCCCTTGAGAAAAAAGATAAAAACCCTATGTGGGTTTGTTCTTCAATTCCAAAGTTTTAGTGGGGTTTTCAAACCAACAAATAAACTAACAAAACAAATGAAAATTAAGACCCTAAACATCACATACAACAAGAAAAAAAAACACTACAAGTAGGAGAAATTAAAAAAAATGAGCAGTGCAGAAAATACCTTGAAATATGCATTGAGAATGGTGGAAAAAGTTTCAAATCCTACATTGATCAGTGGTGGAAAACTTCCCAAAATATGCATTGATTTGTGGTGGAAAAAAGGATAAAATATACATTGACTAGTGGCATAAATAGGCCAAAATGAATTGACCAATGGAATGAAAGAGGCCAACAAATGCGTTGGTCAATGCTGGAAAGAGGGAAAAAACTGCATTGGGAAAAGTTTTCCTAAGAAAAGTTATGGATTTGGCTCTAAGGGTTTCCTAAGTGAATTTATAGCTCTTGTAACCTATGAAAACAAACAAAAAAATAAAGGAAGGTGTTAGGGACCTAACCTCCCTAACCTCTCAAGTGGGTAGAATAATATATTTCCATGTAATAAAGGTCGATATTAATAAGGCCTAGCAATAAGGAGGAATAAATCAAATGTAAGAAGACCTAATAGAAGCTTCCACTTCTAGATGAATTTTCCTCTAGATTGTTCTTTTGGATAGATAAATTTAGTATAAATAAGAGTAAAGGGTATGGGAAGTTTTTTCTTGAGAATTATTGTAATAGAGCTTTGCTCCGTTGGAGGTTTGCTCCTCGAAGAGGCAAGTGAACCTTGTTTCCTATCAACAAAAGTATAATTATGGTGTTGTGGTTCCATATAATTTTTTGTTCCATTGTTATCTCTGCAGTATTTCCATATTTTGTTTCTATATCAATGTTATTCTCTGCATTATTTATCTTTTTTGCTAATATAATAGACCTAGTACCTTACAAGTTGTATAATAACACTTTCCTTGGAAAACAATTGTGGGTTGATTTTTTTCAGGGTAGAGATGTATTCTGACGTATTAAAGCTACAAATATTTGTCATCACACGCATAAACCCGTGGTTGGGGAGTAACACACGTAGGAAATACAAGTGGTACTCAAGCACACATCCATTGGCCACCCTTGTAACCCATTTTGGTACCCCTTCGAGTGGTAGTGCATCAGACCACACTTGTATATGGATTGGCCTAGAGATTTTGAAGCCCTCTATAGATAAATTGATTGGTCTCCACCAAGAATAACACTCAGGAAGATACTCTTTAGTACCTAGGTAGTCGGGTAGTACAACTAAGGGAACAATCTAGCCTCCTTAGTTGGTGCCCTAAGATATAGGGCTGAGGACCTTGCATGTATATCAGAGAGCTATAGCACATGAAAAATCCTTACGTATAGACACCTTCCATACCTTAACCCTTGGGAAGGAAACAAAAACAGAACAAACAATACCTATTGTTGTGCAACTATTCCTCCTGCATTCTAGTTGCAAAATTACTACATATTTCTTCATGTTAAGAATTTGGGAATTTCAACATTCTAGTATTCTTTAGCTTGGAGTATAACTTTGTAGGAGTAAAATAAATAAATAAATATAGCGGTCCCTCCAACACAATTATTTGGGACCTATCCCATTGGATTCCCCTTTTCTCCCTAATAATAGTTGTACCTTTCATTTTTAAGCCTTTTTTTTAGTGGACCCGACCCTTCTCGACTTCCCTATTTTTCCTCTTATGCCATTACATTCCCCTTCTTTCCCTGATCATCGTGGTACCTATCACTTATAATTCCTTTTTTTTGTTCCCACCGACCCATTTTCCCTTACCCACACTCCCCCTCTCCAAATGGCCAAAAATCGCAACCAAGAGCAAGCTTCCATCAACAAAGCTAAGGAATCCATCCAACAAGTGACAAATGATATTGGCTCTACCAATTACTACCTTAAAGAATTCGAGACCCAAGTCCAACACCAATTTGACACCATGGATGCCAAATTCATGAAATAATTTACCACCCTCAAGTCTGTTGTCAACCAGTTGTTGAACCACACTCTGGGTCCTTCCCCCTCGGACCAACCCAATAGTATTGATTCCTATCATTATTTTCATTTTAAATCCAAATCCTTTCATCATGACTCCCATCTTCCTCGCATTGAGGTTAATAAATTTTATGCCTTTGATCCCACAGGTTGGGTCACTCAAATGGAGCATTATTTTTCTCTACATGGTATTACTAATGAGTTGGAAAAACTTCTTTATTTTGTCCTCTGTCTAGATATTTAACTATGGAAATGGTGGAAATGGCGTAAAAATTCATGTCAAGGGTATATTGCATGGACCCAATTTGTTGTAGATATCTATGACCACTTTGACACTTTACCCATTATCTCGATCGTTTGACAAGACAAAGTTGAAACAATCAAGCAAAGTGGAAGAATTTATAACTGCTTTTGAGCATTTGTCCTTTTGAACCGAAGGCATGCCATATGTGTTCTTTCACGATTTATTTATCAATGACCTAAAGGATTGCATCCAATTCCTATTTCTCACGACCCGCCCTCACACTTGGTTGGAAGCTACTAAACATTCCAAAGAGGCCCAATAAGTTGTTTTTTCCCTTAACAAAAAAAACCCTTTTGTTCCTCACCCTCAACCCACTAATACTTACCCACCACTCCCCTCAAGGTCCAAAAATAAACTAGGGATGAAATGCATGAACACCAATTGAAGGGTATCTACTATAATTGTGATGAAAAATATTTTCTGGGGCATAAGTGTAAGGAACAATAACTTTTTATGGCCATTTCTGAAGATGTTCCTGAAGAAGATGTGACAATTCAGCTTGTTGAAGATCCCTCCCTTCCTGATGATACCTAAGAGTCCATTGATCCACCTAAAGTTGACCCACTGATTTCCTTGCATGCCCTCACTGGCTTCTCTGCTCCACAAACCCTCAAGCTCATTGGCTATATTAAGCATAGGAAGGTCATCATCCTTGTTGAAAATGGTAGAACCCACAATGACTTGGATTATGTTTGGAACACAATGAAAGTAGAGATATTACAATGAAATACTCAAGAAAATTGTGAGTAACAGAGAAATACAACAATACTTGATTTCTATTAATGAAAGAATTGCAAGGAGACTATAAAAATACAGAGTGCAAGACTCACTAGAATGATAGAATCTTTATTTATGAGAAGAGATGTGATGGCTACACTCATTTGCAAGAAGATGATTGCAATGAGGCTCTGAAGCCCTTTCTATGTTAAACATGAATGCCAAAACCTTAGACATCTAAAAACCTAACCCTAGGAGATGAAACGCCAAAAGTCACGTGGACCCCATTTGGTTAAGTTAGTACATTAACTTTTCAGGGTCGTAATGTTTTCATATGATCTCTGTTTTAGGCACGTGATAGCCTATTGGAAAGGTATTTTCGAGAGCTATGCATTACACTATCAAAATCTGACTACTAAATTTTCATTGTGGAAGGCCAAAATAACACTGTTTAGGGCCCCAAAATGGCCCTAGAAGTACAACAAGATGTACTGACATGAAAACATACAAAATAAGCCAGTTGGATTAGATGGGAGGCCATCGGTATCCACCTGGAAGATCTGTAGGGCTCCAGACAACCCTGGAAGTGTAGAACCCACAATTACAAAGAGGTATAAAAGAACCTGCTGAACTAAAAACTGACAAAATGATCTAGTTGGAATAGGTGGGTGGCCACCAATATCCACCTAGATCAATCCTCCCCCTTTAGGAAGAAATGGTCTCCATTTTGTTGACTGCCCAGGGAAGAGGGGAAAGCATGTTCTTAATATGAATTTTGGTGTGTTTCATGCTTTTTTGGAGAATTTGTGTTGCTTGGTCCGTGGAAGACTGTCACAAATTGGTTGCTGGCGGGGTTGAATATGCTCCACCAACCTGTTGTCTCTGGGTTTGATGGGGTATTGTGTAGGAACCATTGTAGGTGAATACGAAATATCTTCTTTCTCTTTGACAATTTGCTTTTGTTGGATAGAAGGTGTTGAGGCTACAGTGGTTGTATCGGTCTTCTGTGCATCCTTTGAATAGACTATGAAGATGATGAATTTTGTAGTATGAGATATTACCTTGTGGCACTCTTTTGGTGGAGTAGTAGTCGGAACTACCTCTGGTATCCAATAGAGCTGACCTCCCAGAGTAATAATGAAACTATGGGGTCTAGAATCATAGACATCATGAAGTATTCACATATATGGTTTGCCCAAAACCACATCAAAGACATCAAGAGGGGAAACCTCACACACTACCTCATCCTTGAAGTGTTGGATGCCATAGGGCAGGCAACACTGTTGGCTAACATGAATATCTCAACCCTGGTGAAGCCACCCGATGTTGTATGGATGCGGGTGTGGTGTTGTCGATAGCCCCAAATTTTTTACGACCTTAGCTGAGATGAGGTTCTTTTGGTTTTCGTTATCAACAATGAAATGCAATGAGGTCCCCTTCACCCACATATGTGAATGGAAGAGGCACTCCCCCTCTTTAGGATCTACTGATTCTTCTGGTTGAATTGTTATGGTCGTGACAATGGCAGTGCGGTCTGTGTCAATGATCTGTCTATCTCCAATATTTTCTGGATCTAATTATGAATCAGGGCTTAGCTCTGTGTCTTTGACCTAAACTACTAATGACTGTTTCGAGCGACATTCATTTTTTTTGTGCCATGGAATTTTGTGGAAGTCACACCACTTCCCAGTGTCATTATTCATCTTCCCTTTACCCTTTTTTTATTATTCTGGACTGGTTGTCTAGGAGATGTATTTACCGTGCTTTGGTTGTTGCAGATTTTCATACTTGAATTCCCATTTGTTCTGGTGCCTAAATTTCTTCTCGATTTTGATAGCATATCAATAGGAAAGCCTAATGATGAGATGTTTATGAAATCCATTTTGGTTTGTATGTACCTATGTAGAGCCCCACGATATTTTAGAACCAGATGTCTCTTGGATTCCTTGATACCCATCTTAGTGCTTAAGGTATCGAAAGTATTTGTGAACTCTTACACTGTTTATATCTTCTCTTTCCGCAGTGTGGTCCATCTCATGTACTGGTCTTCATAGTTATCAGTGGGATAGTACTCTTCTTTGACCACATCCACAAAAAAATCCCAAGTGGGATCGTCCCCATAGATTCTATATTCCTCTGTGGAACTTTTCTCCCAGCAAGTTTCCCACCAATGTTTGACATGGGGGAGAGCCTTGAGGAGTGCGAAGGTGATCTTTTCCATGTCGGAAAATTTTTGAATAGAGAAATAACCTTCTAATATATTTAACCATTTTTCCAAAGCATCCACATCTATCTGACCTTCAAATATGGGAATATCAAGATTAACTTGTACCTTGAACTGAGAGGTTCCTCCAAAATGGTCGCTTGATGAAGATGCACATGCTGCTATCGACAGGTGTTGAAGAATGTGTGCAAAATTCTCCATCATTTCGTCGCTCTGTCGCTTGAGAGGTTGCTCAAGAAACAGGCTAATAGAATATTTTGCTCCACCATCTTTATTTTCTACCCCCATCGAGGGTTTCTTGGGTGTGCGAGATTGATTGTCCTCAATAGAGAAAAACTCGAGACCCAACTCGCTATACTCGGACCTCAGCGGGGACATGCACTGAAAAATGAACAAGAGCAGTCTGCTCTGATACCACTGATCCATATTATGTTCAGAATGAAATGAAAGAAGATGTATTACAATGAAATACTCATGAAAATTGTCAGGAACAGAGAAATACAACAATATTTGATTTCTATTAATGAAAGAATTGTAAAGAGACTGTAAAAATACAGAGTGCAAGACTCACTAGAATGATGGTAGCTTTATCTATGAGAAGAAATGTGGTGCTATGCTCATTCACAAGAAAATGATTACAATGGGGCTCTAAAGGCCTTTTTATGTTAAAAAGTAATTCCAAAACCCTAGACATCCAAAAACCTAACCCTAGGAGATGAAATGTTAAATGTCTTGCGGGCCCCATTTGGGTAAGTTAGTACATTAACTTCCTGGTATCATAACTTTTGTATACGATCTTCGTTTTAGGCACGTGATAGCCCATTGGAAAGGTATTTTTTAGAGCTATGCATTACGATGTCAAACTGTGACTCCATCTACAGTTTGACTATGGTAGGCCAAAATAACACCATTTAGGGTCCCAAAACAGACTTGGAAGTACAAGAAGATGTGATAACACGAAAACATACAAAATAAGCTAGCTGGAGTAGATGGGAGGCCACCAGTATCCACCTAGAAGATTTTTAGGGCTCCAGACAAACCCAAAAGTGTACAACCCAAACTAACAAAGAAGTACATAAGCACATACTGCACTAAACACTAACAAAAGGAACCAGTTGGAACACATGGGTGGCCACCAATATCCACCTAGATCACACAATTTTATTCATTGTTAAATTTCCTAGGAAACCTATTTCTATATTCATGTTTTCAATCATTTTCAAATCATGCTAGCCAATGGTGGGTCCATGAAATGTGGTGGGAATTTTGAAAATGTACATCTTCAAATTGGAGATTACCACTTGAAATATCATATGTTTTCCATTGACATGGGCGTTTGTGACATTGTGCTAAGTGTTGAATGCTTATGCACTTTGGGTCCCATTATTATGGATTTTAATGCATTAACCATGCAATTCAAACATGAGGGACAAAGGTATCAATTCCAAGGTCTCACAGCTGGTTCTCCTGAGATCAACAGTTCCCATCGCATGGAAAATATCCTTAAGAAAGGTCGCTTCAATATTATTGCTCAACTTCATTCCATTCAAGTGGTTAAGACACCCTTTGTGCATCATGACCTCCAAGCTATCCTATCCAAACATCAAGCTATTTTTCCCAATCCTTAGGGACTTCCTCCTTCTCGTGGTGTTCATGATCATTCCATCGCCCTTATTCCTGGAAGTCATCCTCCCAATGTTCTCCCTTATCATCATCCATTTTCCCAAAAGAATGAATTTGAGAAAATAGTGCAGTAGTTTCTCCAAGCGATTGCTATCCACCCTAGTACCAACCCTTATTCTTCTCTTGTGGTCATGGTACTTAAGAAAGAAGGTACTTGGTTCATGTGTCTTGAATTTTGTGCCCTCAATAAACTCACCATCAAGGATAAGTTTCCAATTCCTGTCATTCATGATCTTTTGGATGAGCTAAGTGGTGCTCAGTACTTCACTAAACTTGATCTCCATTCGTGATACCACCAGATACATATGCAAGAAGTTGACATCCCCAAGACTTCCTTTCAAACTCATAAGGGTCACTATGATTTCTTGGTCATGCCCTTTGGCCTGTGTAATTCCCCCTCCACCTTCCACAGCCTCATGAATCATGTCTTTCGTCCTTTTCTCCATCATTTTGTCTTATTTTTCTTTGATGATATTCTCATCTATAGTAAAACTTCGCAATCCCATATTTTTCATGTGGATCAAGTTCTCCATCTACTCTCTCAGCACCAAATTTTCCTCAAACACTCTAAATTTTCCTTTGTCACCTCATAAGTCGAGTTATTGGGTCATATTTTTGGAAAGGCTAGTGTCTGGGTGGATCCTTAGAAGATTGAAGCAATGAAGTATTAGCCTCACCCCAAGACTATCAAAAGATTGCATGGTTTTCTAGGTTTAACATGTTATTATCGCAAGTTTGTTTCGATTTATGGAAAGATTACAACTCCTCTCACTCCTCTCCTTAAAAAGAATTCTTTCACTTGGACTCTCACACCTGATCAGGCCTTTCAAGCCTTGAAGGTGGCTATGTGCACTACTCTAGTCTTGGCCCTTCCCGATTTCACAAAGACCTTTGTCCTGGAATGTGATGTCTCCAGGAGAGGAATTGGAGCAGTTCGTATGCAAGAGGGTAGACCTTTTTCCTTTACCAACAAACAAATTTTAGAGCGCCATTTGGTCCAATCGATCTATAAAAAGGAAATGTTGGCTATTCTTCATGCCGCAGATCTCTAGCGCCCTTATCTCTTGGGGAAAATATTCCAAATTAAGACAGATCGTCAAAGCCTCACGTATTTTCTGGAGCAACGAACTTCCTCCCCGAAGCAACAAAAATGGGTGACTAAACTCTTTGGATATGATTATGAGATCATTTACAAGGAAGGAAAAGAAAATGTGGTTGCTGAAGCTCTTTCATGAAAATATGAAGATGAAGGGTTCCTTTTCTCCCTCTCCTTAATTGTACCATATTGTCTCCAAGTTTTTTCGCCAAGAATGGCTACAATATCCTAAAATTGCACATTTTATCCAACAATTGTAAGCCAATACTCCAGTTTCCACGAGGTACTCTTGGAATAATGATGAGATTAACTAGAAAGGTTGTTTTTATTTAGGTAAACAATCACAACTTAAATCCATGGTACTTTTTGAGCTTCATGCTACATCCACAACTGGGCACTTAGGGATTACCAAAACCTATGACCAGGTCAAACGTTCTTTTTTCTGGGATGGTATGAAAAAGGACATTCACACTTTTGTGGTAGAATGTGATGTTTGTCAATGCAATAAGGGAGAAACAATCAAATCTCTTGGCACACTACAACCACTTTCGATTCCACCCACAATTTGGAGGGACATCTCTATGGATTTTATTGTAGGATTACCTAAATAAGGAAATAAGTCAGTCATCATGGTGGTATTTGATCGTCTTTCCAAGTATGATCATTTTTGTTCTCTTCAACACCCATTTACCGCATCCATTGTGGCTCAACTTTTCATGGATCATGTATTCAAGATTCATGGCATGCCTCGTTATATTGTTTTTGATTGAGATCCCACTTTCACCAGCAATTTTTGGCAATAAATGTTCAGGCTACAGGGCACCCAATTGCATCTCAACACTTCGTATCATCCCCAGACCGATGGTCAAATTGAAGTTGTCAACAAGTGTTTGGAGACATATTTGAGGCGTTTTTTCTTTGAAAGGAAAATTCAATGGGCTCAATGGTTACCATTAATTGAATGGTGGTACAACACTTGTTACCATACAACTACTCGCATGACTACTTTTGAAGTAGTATATGGACAAAATCCACCTTTTGCTCTCTCCTTCATGTCAGGTGTCTCGAAGGTCCATGGGGTTGAACAAATGATTATAGTTTGAGAGGCTATTCTTCGTACCCTTAAAGAGAATTTGTCATGGCTCATAATCACATGAAGCAACAAGTATATCAAGGTCACTCAGAATGTCAATTTGTTGAAGGAGACTAGGTATTTCTTCAACTGCAACCTTATAATCAAACTTTACTCAAGGCCAAAAATTATCAGAAATTGGCGCCCAAATTTTATGGTCCTTATACAGTTCTCAAGCGCATGGGACAGGTGGTCTATCAGTTAAATTTTCCCAATCCTTTCAAACTCCATATTGTTTTTCATGCCTCCTTCTTAAAGAAGGTGATTGGAACTATGTGCCAAACTCGAACAAACCTTCCTAAGTTGGGTGAAGAAGGATCCATCCGGTTGCAACCACAAGTAGTTTTGGACCAGCGTGAGCTTCGTCTTCGTCAGTGAACAATCAAGGAAGGGCTAGTCCAGTGGAAATATACAACTCCAATAGATGCCACCTAGGAGGAAACTACCATTATGCAACAATTTCCTCATCTCAAGACTTAAGGACAAGGTTGATTTTAAGGGGGAGGTCATGTTAGGGACCTAACCTCCCTAACCCCTCAAGTGGGTAGAATAATATATTTCCATGTAATAAAAGTCAATATTAATCTTGTCTATCAATAAGGAGGAATAATTCAAATGTAATAAGACCTAATATAAGCTTCCTCTTCTAGAAGGATCTTCCTCTATATTGTTCTTTTGGATAGATAGATTTAGTACAAATAGGATTAGAGAATATGAGAATTTTTGTCTTGAGAATTATTGTAATAGAGCTCTGCTCTACTGGAGTTTTCCCCCTCGAGGAGGCAAGTGAACCTTTTTTCCTATGAATAAAGGTATAATTCTAGTGTTGTGGTTCCATATAATTTATTTTTCCACTATTATCTCTACAGTATTTATGTATTTTGTTGTTATCTCAATGTTATTCTCTGCATTATTTTTCTTTTCTACTAATATAATAGACCCGGTACCTTACAGAAGGTGAAAATACCAAAACAAACTAAACAAAACCCAATAAAAAATGATAGTAAATGTTTTTTACCACACACCCACAACCAAGGATGATGAGTAAAAATCAAATCCCCAGTGGAGTTGTCATTCCGTTGGTGTAAATCTTAAGAAACGGTGAGAAGATATACAATATTTGTGGTTGTGTCAAAGCTACATAAAAAAGTGTGTTTGAAAACAAGAAACCCTAGTTTTCTATTAAGTAAATGTCTTCAGATCTATGTTATTCAAGAATAAAAAAGGGCATGCATCATAAAAATTACCTTAAAAATGAGAAATGTAAAGAATCGATATGATAAAATTCCTAATAAATAGAGTACATAACAGTACACTTGTGAAGAGAACGATGAAGACAAGAATCTCCTAGTGGCCTCTTCATGGGAGGGCTCTTAGTGGAGGAAATTAAGAATGGAAAATGGAGATAAAAAGTTAGTGGAAATTTTGGCAGCATTTCGATGCTCTCAAGGGAAAAACTCTATGGAAATGGAATGGATCTTTTTATTTTATAGGGATAATAATGGTTATCCTTGATATGGTCAAAACAATAAAACATATTATTTGATTGAATCAATTCTTATCTGCTAATTGATTTTTTATGTTTATTTAAATAAAATTAAGAGGGGAAAAGTCATAAAAGGGGATTGTGACTTTAATTGAGTGAAAATAACATTAGGAAATTTGTTTTCCTTAAGTTATGTAAGGGAAAATGGTGTCAAATTTTGTATGATCAAGGGATACATGGACTATGCTGGTGCATATTGGTAAGGCTTAACCTTTTAGGCTAGGTGTGGAAATAAATGGTGATGACAATAAGGCTCTTTTTTGACTCCTTTTATGTTTCTTCATTATCTCCTCATCTCTCATATTATTCAACTTCCAAGATAGAGCCACCAACATCCCCGAAAGGTCCAACTTGTTTTCTATATTCACCATGAGGAGGGCCATGTTGTGAGAGATATTAATCAATTTCTCTTCAAGCCTCACAAATCTGTTTTTTTCTTCATCCTGAGGGTTGTTATTAGTATATTCATCCACCATGGATAGGGTTATATGGATTCCTTCTTAATCCAATTCCTATATCTTAAAACTTTCGACAAATACCCCAAACAAAACTACTTTGATAACTATATGATCTATAAATTGCTATGGATGTTCCACTAGAACAACTCATCACAATAGATCTTATATTATTCTAAAAATATTTTATTCTCGAGTTTATTTCCTTATATCTTAGATTTATTATCACTAGCGTATTTCTCAAATTAATGAAATAATTGAAATACAAAAATGAAAGACTAGGAAAATGAACACACCAACTAGAAAAATGAACATGAGATGTGACATGGGAAACCCAATATGGGAGAAAACCAACTAAAAGGTGAGGCCTATGCTCTTCTCTATTTTCTTCCGTATTGCCCCAAAAAATTTCGTTTGATGTCTCAAAATGGATTTGGAAGGTTCTACACAACAAATATTCAAACTAGGAAATGCCACTAAAATGGGACATGCAAGCCAATTTCTCTTATTTTTCTACCTAGAAAGTACCAAGATAGATGAAATATTATATAATTATCCATTTTGGATCACCTAGAGTATGCATATGAGAAAACAATAATGTATATAGATATGAAACTAGAGTACATACATGGATTCAACACATCCCACATCTATTGTTGGACCAACCACTACATACATAATAAATCTTCTATAGTTTTCATCCTCTACTAAACCTTCTACATCTCTTATTTTCTATTGTTTTAAATTTTCCGTCCTCTATAGTTAGATAGATATTCAACGTAGTTAGAAAATTTTTCTATATACTAGGGTTTTTCATTCTTCAAAAGAGATTTTTGTTGTAGGGCACACTTGGTTGTTGTGAGGGTAAAAACATGTATTTATAGACTTGATTATAATATAAAGGGTATTGGCACATCCACTATATAATGAAATCATTGACTTGGGAATGATTTAGTGATTTCATACGTTTTATATTTTTACAAATCAATTGTTTGATGAAATGGTTGGTTGCAAATACGAGTGTGGTTAAACTTAAATTCATTACCTAACATGTACAATCCCTCCAATAATATATTGACAACAATGTAAGAGAATGGTAAGTTCATAAAGAAATAAATAGTTGATTTATCTACAATTTTGAGAAATAAACAAAATCTCATGTTTGAGTAACAAAGAATGATAAATGAACCATCTACTCATATCAAAACCATCAAAACTCTAGAAATGAACCTATAAGAACTAAAATCCTTTGATAGCTTCAATCCATCTGATGGTAAATGTGATAGTTCAAGAAACTTAGTATTTTCTAATCTAATCTAAAAGCAAGTAAAGAAGGAAACACACATGTATTCAAAACTATAATTATATAATCCATGTGATGGTAAATGTGATAGTTCAAGAAACTTAGTATTTTCTAATCTAATCTAGAAGCAAGTAAAGAAGGAAACACACATGTATTCAAAACTATAATTATATAATAAAATTATCTCAGTATTTTCTAATCTAATCTAGAAACAAGCAAAGAAGGAAACACACATGTATTCAAAACTATAATTATATAATATAATTGAGATAATTTAGGACACTTTATATTTTCTCATCTATCTAGTAGCAAGAAAATAATGACAAAAACACATGTATGAAAAACTATAATATACTCTATTAATTATTGACTTCATGGAGTGAAAGTCAATAATAAGAAACAACCTCCACTAGTAGATGGAGTTATACATACTCAATTTGAAGAGGAAAGAGAATGAAAAGTTAAGGCCCTTAACATAATAATAAAAGGTACGAAGAAATAAGATAACCCATATGATTCTATGAAGGGGTTTTTTCATAATATATTCCAAAAAACTGAAATATTTTCCAAGAGGGTGTGGTTCGCCCACGATGACTCACTCATTATTAGGTTTTGGAATCTCCAGGATAGACTCCAAAATTTATGGTCTAACAAATATAGTTTTACCTTCCTTGAAAATATTTGCATGGATGAATATATTACTATAATCGAAGATGATGAAATCCTTTATGAATATCTTATTAGAATCCAATAGAAGGAGTTTTTACGCGGATGAAGATCTTACTAGAATCCACTACAAGGAGCTATGTATAACAAGGATAAAATAGTTTAGGAAAGGAAGGAAGGGACATGGGTTGTCATTTGACTTAGGATAACATCATTCTCGCCCCATCCATATTGGTCCAAACCATAGCCTCTCTCATCTTCTAACACATGATGCCAAACTTCAAGTTCCATGCCCTGTCTTTTAGTTGTAGTGTGGAATTGTGGTGGATCATTATTTTTATCATTGGTCTCTTCAAGGGAGTTAACCCATGAATAAAACATGATCTTTTTCATGAAAAAACATGTGACTAAAAGGAAATCACTCTCTATATTCTTAGGATATTATTAGTTATATTCTTAGGATATTATTAGTTATGTGTATATAGGAAAAAAAATTATATGGGATTAAAATGTTCTAATAGCATTGTATTCTTATACAAATATTATTTTTCCCTAATTATTCACTTTGAGGGTTTGAATGTCAATTCTATGTTCTTATGTGTATCATTGGAAATAAATCCTCCTTCCAACAAACTCTTTCTTGGTTCTTATTATTACCCTCTAGTATCATCACTTTATGCAATTTATGATGTAGATGGTTCACCCTTTGTCCATTTGCATCCTATGGTAACAAAATTCTATGCTCTTGGGGAAAGGAGTAGCACCAAACATCATCAAATAAGGTAGGCATTCTTCCATATGGTAAGAACTTGGTCATATTGGAGGGTTCATGAAGCTTGATCATCCTTAGTGGTTCTAGTTCTTTCCCCCTTCAACTGGTTTTATGTGATTTCTTTTTTCCAATGGCTCATTTGTTTTTTACTATATCCTTACTAGCAATACCTTGTTATGAAGCATTACAAAAATTTTCATATCCTCCAATTTCCCCTATCGCCATCCATGTTTTCATGTCATTTTGGGTCTCCCTAGAGTTTCCTCCTTCCATCCCTAATATCAATCATTCTTGTGAATCTACCGTTATTATTTTGTATCATACATTATATGGACAATGCTTAAACATCCACAAAACAAGCCTTCTTTCATTTTATGATACCCAGGATCCGATTGACTGTATCCTTTGGTTCACTAAGACAATTTTATATTTCTCAATACATGCTTTTCCCTATCCATTCATACCTATCATTCTCCCATAGTTGGGAACTATCCCCACAATGATTGGTATGAAAAAAATTGTAAAATAATTCATAGCCTAGAACCAAGTATATAGTAAATGATATACCCCGAAAAAAAATAATTCAAAGAATATACATAAGCATTCTCCAAATAAAAAGAGATATTATCTCCTCAACAAGTGCAAATCTATCAATGACTAACTTCATTTCACTCCTAAACTCTTTTGGATAATCTTTGTCCATAAGAAACTAGTGTGTAATATTTTATCCATATATTTGATTTAAATAATATTATTATTTAAACAATACACCTAACCAACCATGCGTTCAAGTCAATTCCAAACCCTGTCATTTCCATTTCTTTCTTAACCGTCTAATCCTTTATGTCATCTTTATGTTCTAATCCAACAAGTCCCATAATATAGATAACATCAAAGATGAATTCTTCAAACACAATATCAAAGTCTTAAAAATCCGTGTATAATACTCTTTAAAATTCATTATATCCCATATATTCCCACCATCTTGGACTTCCCATCTCATTCGTCCCAATTATAAAACTGGAGAGAAAATAACCTTAACAACTACCATAATTGGAAATACCTTAGCTAAGATCTTCACCACAACATTAGACATATAGATGGGAAAATATCAAGGGATTACCACTGAAGGACAATAAAGTTAAGGAGAAGACACCATGCTGGTGATTGTATCTCTACCTTGAATTCTATCATTAAAGAGTCCAAGGAAAACAACTATATTTGTTATTTGTGGGATTTCGCAAGGCATTTGACATAGTTCCTTAACATTTGCTAATCAACGTTCTTCTTAAGGTTCTAGGTTTTCGATCCTTGGTCATATTGCTTGTGATGAAGCTTTATGATCCCATTTTTGGTAGGGTACGTATGAGTCTTGCTATGTTTGAGGTAATTCAAAGTATTATATGAGTTAAATATGACTTCCCACTCTCTAGACTACGCTTTTTGGACTTAATTAGATTGATGACCTACAAAAGATCCCGTTATGTACCATATGCACCACTAATGGCTTCTTTCTCTTCGAAGGTCCTATTACCATTCTTTTATTTGAAAACGGAATTGTACTATCATTTCACTAAGTGAGTGAGGGGTCTCTAAAGACAATTATATATTTTGGTATCGTTTTGTGATACTCATGGAATTTAGGTAAATTTAAAAATACAAAAAGCATGGTCTTCAGCATATATGCAAGAAAGAGGAAAAGTAAGTGATTGTTACCTATAAAGTTGAGAGGGTTGATAGGGTCACATCATAGATATATTCGAGAGTACTATTTTTTGGACCACACTTTAATTTGACATTATAGTAAAGTCTACAGTGAGTAAAGGTTATATGAATCTCACTACCTTGAGATGAAATTCTTTTAGCTCCATTCTTCTAGGTCCAGTTTATCTCTTTTACTTGTTGGTCACTCATACTTTTGGCATAATATTTTGGGACCATACCTTTGGATAACAAAGTTATATGGATCTCACTACCTTGAGATGAAATTCTTTTAGCTCCATTCTTTTACGTCCAGTTTACCTCTTTCACTTGTTGGTCACTCATACTTTTGGCATAATATTTTGGGACCATACCTTTGGATAACAAATCATACCCATATATAGAGGCTACTTGTTTCCATGTTTTCCAACTCACTCCTGCAAAGTTATTAATCCTTCATTCCATTATTTTTGTAGAGTTTGATACTTCCTAATTTATCATTTTTCGATGATATTACAAGTGGTAATGATGATAGATAGTTTCATAAAGATGGGAAAATATTATTTTAGTCACCTTAGGTATCCATATCCATCCCTCATGTCCTCTATGCAGTTGGAAAAATGTGGAATGGAATATTGTTGGTATGCAATAATCCATTCATTAAACTGTTTAGTTGATCACAATCTTGACATGCCACTAATACACACATTCTCATTGGATTATCTAGATCTTTGCCCAAGATAGATAAACAAGTTCATTCCAATTTAGATCTACAAATCCTACCTTCGGTTCACCTTGTTGGATCCTAGAGAACCATTTTCCCTAAATCTTCTTCACTACTCCAATTTATATATACTCATTATATGGATGGTTTCATCAAACCTATTATATATTCCAAACTCTAATTGTCTTGTAGCCAGAGAGTTCATGTAGCAGAACTCATAGTATGTTCACATTATCTTTACCTAATGCACACCACCATATTCCTTAACATCATCATATTTGTTATATGTTTTTCTCTAGAACACGGTATGATTCTTAGATTATCTCCGCGTGAAGAGATCATAGGGTGGTTCTATTGTCTCTTCAAGGACTAACATTCCTCCCTCTAGGTATTCATGGCTTATCAAGACTAGAGGTACTTAGTTTTTTTTCAGTGACGTGTTTGACATGTGTCAACAAATTCCCAAATACAAATATCTTAAAGTGGCTTACTCTAGGCTAATTATTTCCTTCTTCTAGCCTTTCCATATCTTGTGTTAGAAGATACCTCCTAATCAAACCTTAACTTAGGTTGTAGGTTCAAGAAGAATTGCGGATCCAAGGATACCCCATCACACACTTCTTACATGCCCTTAAATGTTAGAAGTGTTTCACTAGCACAACATGATTCTCCACTTTTATTAGACTTTCTTCTTCATGAATTTTTCATGCTCCCCATTTTATGAGTGATCTTCCTTTTGTTTGATTTTTATTATTTTAAATTACAATTTCTTGCTTCTACATAATTCATGGAGTTGTATTTATGTTCCCTATATTATTTAATTTATTTTACTCATTTCAATTCCATAATATAATTTTAGTCTTTAATAAATATTAATATATAAATTAAATTAAATAAAAATAATTAATAAATGATATAAAAATATAGAAAAAATCTAACATGCCTAATTAGGCACTTTGGATTAGAAGAAAACTTTTGAATAAAAGAATTATTCCTTTCTTCTTTTGGTTCCTAATTTATAAATTTTTCCATAATTATTGCTAAGGACAATATCTCTCAAACTTACCGATTTATATTATTGGGGTTGTGACATTGACACAAATTCCTTACTCTATATATATATATATATAATTTTATTTTATTTTATTTAAAAATATTTATACATTATGTTAAAATACACAAATTAAAATTAAATGAATGTTAATGGTTAATCATAAATAAATAAAAATTGTAACAATATTTTACACATTAAAACATAATGGCACGATGGATTACAACTTTTTCAAGAAGGATCAATTTCTCTGTAGGTTTGAACGGAAATAATATTTCTCTGCGGTTTTGAATGGGAATAATATTTCTCTGTGGTTTTGAATGAGAATAATATTTCTCTACGGTTTTGAATGGAAATAATATTTTCTCTGTGGTTTTAAACGAGAATATTACTTCTTCTTTTTTTTTCTTTTTTTTTGAAGGAGATATTTTATTTCTAAGATTATATATCTAGGGTTTTGAACGGGAATAATACTTCTATGTTTATTTATTTTTTTTTATTTTTTTAGGAGATATTTTATTTCTAAGATTATATATCTAGGGTTTTGAATGGGAATAATCTCTATAGTTTTTACATTTTTTACCCATAATAATCTTCGTAATTTCTCTTACTTGTCGTTTTTAGAAATTATTTTTGGCTTCTTCAAAGGGTTCAACATTTGGACATCTGAAATGAGGTGAGTCACTTTTTACTTGGATTCAATTTTAATTATATATATATATATATA
>JZKD02S1563445.1:104033-142616 GCA_000966675.3 Picea glauca
AGCAGGGCTTCCCTAAACCCTGGACACAAAGCCTCATTGTTCCTATTTTTAAAAATGGGGATAAAAACATTCCCTCTAATTATAGGACCATTATGATTAGCCCGATTTTAGCCAATCTTTATGGAATTATTTTGGAAAATAAGATTAGCATTTGGCTAGAAATTCACGATAAAAGAGCTAAAGGCCAGGCCAGGTTTAGTAGATATCATTCAACTGGGGACCATCTTGTTACCTTTAGGATCATTGCAGAGGAGTTCCGCAATACTAAAACCAATCTTTTTTGTTGTTTTGTTGACTTTAGAAAATCTTTTGACATGGTTCCTAGGAAAAACCTTTGGAATAGGTTGGAAGAGATAAAAGTGCCTCTCGAGTTGAGGGTTGCTACAATAAGGATGTATGAGAACCTTATTGCTAATTTTAAAAACAATGAGGACTGGTCAAAATAGATTAATTGCAATATCGAAGTCAAAAAATGTTGTCCCTTGTCCCCTACCCTTTTTGGCATATACACTGATAAGTTAGAAGAGTGCTTGGAAAAAGAAATTTTTGTCGGCCCTACTCTCACTGGTATAGTCATCAATATTCTTATTTATGGTGATGATATCATTCTTATGGAAAGGATTCCCCATGATCTTGAAAACCAACTAAGAATCCTCAAGGATTTTTGCTCCAATATGGGTATGACTGTTAATATTAGCAAGACTAAGGTCATGATTATTAAATCCAATAAGATCCCTTATGATACCTTTGTATATGACAACAATAACTTGGAGGAAGTGACTTCATACAATTATCTTGGAATTGATATTCACCACAAGCTCAATTGGAATTATAGCATTGAGAAAAGGATTATTGGTGGATGGAAAACTTATTATGGGCTTGAAAACAATTGTAAATCAACTGATATTTGGAGTTGGGATAAGAAGAAACTCCTCTTTGAGACTCTTGTTACACCTGTTATTCTTTATGGATGTGAAGATTGGGGCTGTAGTATCTCTCGTGAATCCTGGAGAAAGATAGAGAAACTACAAAAGAATTTTATAACCTATAATCTCAAAATTAAAGGAAATATGCCCTATCACATCCTCCTCATAGAAACAAGCCTCTCCCACATTGAGAGCATGGTTATGACTAGATACCTAATGTATAAGAACAAGTTAAACAACATGTAAGACAAGAGGCTACCTAAAATTGCTTCAAAATCAAGTCATAACCACCATCGACTCAAGCGAGGATGGCATAAAGATGCCCGATCTTGGATAAACTATTTGGGAATCATGGAAGAAACCATTTTGCAGAATAAAGATACTATTAAAAAAAACGTCAAATTAAAATTAAAGGGAAAAATTTGGTGTGATAAAGAGTTAGAGGAAAAAATAAAATTATGGTATTATAAAGATGTAATCAACCCTAATATAGAAGATAAAAATTATCTATCTTTTTTTCCAAGTGTAAAGATAAAAATAAGCATTGCTAATATAAGAACAAATTCTCACGAGCTCCATAGTGAAACTGGGCATTGGTCAATTCCTAAAACGCCATGGGATGAAAGAGTGTGTCATCTTTGTGACACTAAGAAGGTTGAAGATGAAAATAACTTTCTCTTAGATTTTCAAGCCTATACCCATATTAGATATCATTTTCAAAATATTGATCACACTACCAACCTTCCTAACCTCTTAACTCAACAAAAGTATGGTTATCTTGGAAAGCTTCTCTTAATACTTTTCGAGCACAGAAACACAATTCTAAATAATCACAAGTAATCACTTACCCTCTTAAGGTTTGATAGACCAATTAGGTCTTAGTGGACGTTAATCATCATCATCAGTTTAAATTCACTAGGCTCGAGTTTAACTCCACTAAAACAATACTGATTTAAATTTTCTAAAGTAATTTAAAGTAAATATTTGAAATTTTTTATACAAGATAAATATAACTTTTATAAGATTATATAGATAATTATAAAAATTTTACATCTATAAATTTAATTCATAGTTACTTATGAATGAGTACAAAACCTTCACAATTGGATGTTCATGGCAACAATTGCTTCACTATGTTATTTATCTTTTTTCCAATTAAAACTAGAACAATTGTTTAATTTTACAAAGATGTTTAAAGTTTATATGTGTAAAGTTTAATCTAAAAATGTTGTTTTATATATTCTCATTTTCTAGTTGAGATTTTATGGATACTAAAGTTTTTATATTCTGTTAAATATATTCATATAATTACTAGCACAAATTAAATTAAGAATTTGGATATTATAGTTATTCTAATATGAGTAAATTTGTCCTAAATTGACCTCCAATTTTATTGAAATAAAATTTAAAATGTATCATTATTTAGATACATTGTAATGTATGAAACTCTAATATATTGTTTTAACACTAATCATCAACATTATTATATTCAATAATTTTAAAAAACATTTTCTTAAAAAGAAATTTAAATAATTTCTTACTTTTCTTAAAGTATGATAAACCAAATGTCCCAATAAACATTAACCACGACCACTAACAATTAACCACACAACTAATGATGACACAAGCACACAGTCTAGGCAATAGGAAACTAAAACTCCATGCACTGGAACAAGGGTAATTGGGCGAAACGTGTGTAGAACAACAAGGAGAAAAAAAATACCCACCTGACACACACATGAGCACGCCTACAAGATAAGAGATAACATCCTCATCCCGATAGGTGTGATGGTACCCTGGCGCAGCATAACGCATCTAGACGAACCCAAGAAACTTCAACGCGCTAGGAGACCGAATTAAATGCCAAGAGGACTATACCCATGCACCCAAGCAACGATTTGATGAGGTGCAAGTTGTCATCACTCCCATTCAATCGCACAAGATATCAAACGCCTTCACCAACAACCAAACCCTTCATCCCTCTAGCATGATGTCCAAGAGTGAAGGAGTGAACTATTTAATAAGGTTATCACGATAATCGCAATGTTATCATAAAGGGGAACTAAAATGCACTTTAACCAAATCAACCACTCTTGTCAGCAATCCACAATTCTGCATAATAATGGATCTATGTCCAACAGTGGTAACGCAATCTAACGGCAAAATCTATGTCTATTAAAGGATAACCGTCTAGCATTGATATCGCTACACTAAGTATATTCTATCATTGTCATTTAAATAAATTGAGACTGCAGACTGCAAATACATGATATAATGCTGAGTTAAATAGCAACAAGGCTCTGTAACTAAGGAGCAATAACATCCATAACTTAGAATAGTCTAACTAAACAACATGCTATAAAATCCCTATAAATCAAGCTACATGTTACATGAAGGGTCGTTATACATTCAATGAGAATTTAATGCTATACACAATCAATGAGATTTACTGCCATAAGCATTTAATGAGAACCCCATATTCGTTTAACTAGGTTTAATTGTCGCATGCATTTAATGAGATTTAGTTGCCAAATGCCTCATCATAAAAAAATGTCATTCAAAGCCACACAATGCACTTGATGTCATTGTTACATGATACCCTACAATGATAATTATCATTTCTAAATAAGAGAAAAGGGAACGTTGTCCAGAAACAAATACGCTGAAGCAATTGGTATTAATTTAAATTCCAAGCATATCTATTACTCAAGTTGTGTATTAAATTAACTACCAAGCATGTCTATTACTCAAATAATAAACTAAGTTATCTTAGATATAAATACCAACACTGACTATTCAAATGCATACAGTATAACTTAGTTGTTCATGAATTAAATTAGCTATCTAATGTCATTGCAAAATTATAGCCATACCAATTCTCAAATCGCTGAGGTAATATAATCCAAAAGTAATAAAGTTGGTGTCTTAATAAGAGAAAAAAAACAAACTTAATCACAATGATGGCAGGTCTAAATTCGAGCCATAGGTAAAGTAAAATTGCAGACAAAGAGGTAAAATGTCATCAGTTGTAAAAAGGTATACCAACTTGCCCAAAAGTAAATTTACTAGAATTTAACGTTGTCATTAAAATCCTGGAATGAAACTAAAGAACGTTACCATTTAATTTTAGGAATGCTGTCAAATTATCAAGGATACGCTTGGCAAATGAATAAGGTTATTGTTGTCTACTAAAGTCACTGGGAAAGGTTGGGAACCCCTTTAATCGAATATAGTCTGTAAATAACAAAAACGTTGTGTAAATCGTTGGCATAAATGATTTTACAATCTATTAAATGATACTGCGCATGTAATCCAAACATGAGTCACCAACTTAATCGCTGACATGGCTGTCAGAAGTTCATAAAATTACAGGTCCATGTATACATATAGATCGCTTTTCAAAAAAATGAGAGCACGATGTATTGATCATAGTTGTCATTCGTATTGATAGAAGAGTAGCTGCATAGAAATCGCTGTCAAACTTAATAACTCAATGCCATTCATAGGTTATAAATTTCATTGTACAACATCTCTGTGTAGATTAAAATCACAATAAAATATGGCTCACTACATAAGTTTCGCAGGATATAAGTGATTTAGATACTAATGCAACAAAATTTAAATCATTGTCCATTGAATCCACAATTATCCATTAAAATGACTCATAGTCCAATGAATTCAATTGCTGGGTGAAATACATATTAAGTGGATTTAAAATGGTAAGTGATATTGGATCGATGCCCAACAAAACACAGTCACTAAATTAAATAGCAGTCAAAACATGTAATTCGTTAGAATATCGTTGGGAAAAGGGGAGGTCGCTGTGTGATAACCCTTTTTAAAATAATTTAAAAACTTCCCATGATTTGAATGGACACCGACCGACAATAACGCTTTCAAGGACACAGAGTATACATTACATTCTAGAAACTCAAAAATAAATCATTGTCTGAATCAATAAGATCCGTGGCTAAGGAACCAGAAATCCCAACCCGGATGTTGTGTAAAAAGGGCCAAGTAGATCGTGTAAGGACTGTGCAATATAGCAGAGTGAAAAATTGTGTAAATTCTGGTTTAGAAATGAATTTAAATGCTAAGAAAGTGGATAAAGACAGAGAAAAATCGCTATGAAATACCCAACAGCTAAAAACGCAGACATAATATTTCCCATGATGACAGAATAAGGATATCAACAGGTAGATAAGTGACATTGGTAATCAATTCCAAAGAAAGCGCAAGATGAACATTCAACATTGATCAATCAACACAGAGATAAAATTATGGGAAGGACGGAAAGATAAAGTGCAGAGGTAAACATCAAAAACATAGAGACACCCAACAAAAGAAGGCACAAGGACAATTCATTTAGCTGCGAAAAATCAACAGGGGTAGACGGTTGGGAAAAATTATTCGTCGCTCATCATCCATTCATAGAAAAGCAGGGCATTTAGATCCATAAATCTATTAATGCTGAAGCGACGACCATAGATTAGGCTCCTGGCCGACTGCTCAGGCATGGACTGATGAGCTAGGGATGAAGGCAAAAATGAACCACAATCATCGCAATCAATAAACCTTAGGACGGTCAAGACATGCAGGGATCGAAGGCCATGGGAAATCAATCAACATCAAGCTAAGGCTATGAGGAAATTTTAGTCATCAACTAGAACGCTAAGACTATCATATTCTTTACATGATTAAGCATACAGAACTGAAAGCATAAATTAGACTAACAATCTACCATGCAGAAATAAATGAAGCATATCGTTGCCCAATCGCCCGCTCTGGGTTGATGTCCAACGCGCTCCATCCAACTCCCACTTGCAGACCGATGAGACTTCACTGATACCTCCCAGCCAATGTTAGGGGTACTCTGCTTCCCCCTTAGCCCCCCGAGCCGCAAAGGGGCCACACACACTAACCAGAGAATCAACTAGCTCCCAGCTCGCTTTGCAAGTCGAGCTACCACTCCTCATCGAGTTGGGTATCCCAACTCCCACAAGCTAAGTTAGTCAAGTAGAGATTTTTGCAGTGTAACATTATGAAAACCGAAGAGATCCTCATCATTTTCCTCCCTCCATTATATAGAGTTTTGAAGTCCCCTACTTTCCCAAAATCCCATTTTATTTAATATTTAATAATTTAATTCATAATAATCCTCCTCGTACATGTGTCACTCATCCCTTTCATTCCTCCAAAAAATAATTTCTTTATTTAATTAATTACCCCTATTTCCCTCACCCACCTAGAGTCACTCCTAGAATCGCTCCTAGGTGTCCCCAAATTCCCTTACAGGTTTTAATGACTTTCCCCATTATTAATTTGCTAGTTTAGTTTAAATTAAAAGGTTATTAAATGGTAGATACCTTACTAAGTTGGACTAACTATTTTTTTTTCTTTTCCTTTTTTTTTTTTTCTAGTGTTTCCTGTTTCTTTTATGTTTCTTTCTTTTTCCTAGTTTCCTAATTAATTTAGATTTCCCTCTTTCCCCTTTTTAAATAAACTCAAAAAGGCATGTGCAAAAACTTACCCTTTTTCTTTTTAATGAATAATAATTCGTTTTTTTTTATTAGCATAATAGTAAAAGAATTATTTCCCCTTTTTTATGTTTTATCTCAAAAGATTTTTATAAATCAATTTAATTGTGTACCCCCCTTCTTGTCACAAGATTAATGAATATTATCATGATTATCTATTATATATATATATATTATATTTATATATATAATTTTTTTTATTTTTTTTTAAAGATAAAATTTTACCACGAGTATAATTTAGACCTAGACTTTATTTTCCTAGGTTGGGCAACATTTTATTAGGGGAAAAGTTTTAATTATTCTTTAACACTTTATTTGTCCTAAATCCATCTAGGTTTATCCAAGTATTAACTAACCACACGATGTGCCCTTCAGGACGCACTAGGTGCTCCAAGGGTGCCACTTGCCTCTTTCTATTTCTCTTGCACGATGTGCCCTTCAGGATGCACCACATGCTCCAAGGGTGCCACTCGCTTCTTTACATTTTTCTTGCGCGAAATGACCTTTAGTATGCACCACGTGCTCAAAGGGTGCCACTCGCCTCTTGACTCACTTGGTCGACATCAAAATCCCCTGGAGTCAATACTCCGCTAAGTGATCTTGTGGGAGGCTAAGGGCCTCTAATGAATAAGCCCCCCACCTTATTGCGAGCCCCTTAGAATCATCGTGAGTGTCTGTCACAGTCTTCCCTCATGACATCGTGGGTCCTCTCAAACTAGGTAAACGTTAACCTAGATTTCAAGCCACAACGGGAGTGCTAGTAGGTTGTGGCAGGGCTATTGTCCACACCTCTCCCTCAATGTCTCTGGTAGTCGTGCATGACCCCTGTACTCCACATGTGAGTCTGGTCAACAAGATATCATCAATCTACATCATCAATGAATTATGTCAGGAATATATCCATAATCATATCATCTAATCAGATGCTCTAATATCACATATAAAACAATCAAACCTGAATGGTTCACTCCCCGACTTGATCCAGAGTCGAAGAGTTTCATCGATGCCTCATCATCCTCGAGGTCCAATTCCTACACACTTAGGAGAACCGAGTCAATAGCACCTGTCTAAGTCAATACAATAAAATATCATATAATCAAATCCATAATGCCTCATGGTAGAAATCAATGGTCAATGGTATAATAATCTGGATCACTTGCTAGCAAGTGTCCTCAAAGAATAAGTTCGCTCAATGCACAAGAGCGGGATGTTACATAGACCCCCTCTTGGTCTAAACTTCATCCTGAAGTTTCACAGTATAAGTGTTGAATAATGTGTATCACAATATCATAAGTCTATCTATCAAACAAGATGGAAATTACTGGCACATAACATATCTGTCTTCCCAGGTCGTCGAGTGTGGACTATAGTTGTCCCACTGAAACTTGACCTGATCTACTGTTCGACGTCGTAGCTGTCGAATGCGATGATCCAAGATGCGGGTTGGCTCAGCCATGAGCGCCCCCTCATCCAATACCTACAAGGAACTCATGTCAATAACATGTGTAGGATCACTAATATAATGTCTCAAAATAGATACGTGAAAAACATCATGCATACGCCTTAAGGAATCAGGCAAGGCTAGTCAATAAGCCACGGGCCCCTTTCTTTCCATGATCTTGAAAGGTTCCACGAACCTAGGAGAGATTTTAGCTCCCTTTCCCAACTTGATCGAACTCTTACGTGGTTTAACCTGCAAGAAGACTCGATTGCCAACCTCGTAACTATGATCGACACAGTGCGCATCGACATAACTCTTCTGCCAATCCTACACATCCTTAATCCCCTTTCTTATTGTTTCCATTTTCTCTTCCATTTCTTGAATCGCTTTTGGTCCCACCAGGACCCTATCCTCAAGTCGATCCCAACTCAAAGGCATCCGACATGGTTGCCCGTAAAGAAACTCGAAAGACGCCATCTTAATGGTGCTTTGGTAACTGTTTGTTATAAGAGAACCCCACCAGTGGCAAGAATTCTTCCCAACGCTTTTGTTGGTCCATCACATACATGTGCAACATGTCCTCCAAGGTCTGGTTTGTTTGTTCGGTCTGTCCGTCAGGCTCCAGGTCATACGTCGTATTGAATTTAAGTTGGGTTACAAAGGCCTCTTGGAAACTCATCCAAAATTGTCCAGTAAACACCGATCCTCGATTGGATATAATCCTCTTAGGCACACCATGTAGCCTCACAATCTCACAGATGAAAAACTCTAGCTATGTCAAGTGCCTGATACGTTGTACGTACATGAATAAAGTGAGAACTCTTCGTCAGAGTGTCTACTACTATGAAAATCGAGTCATGTCTCCTTGCCATCAATGGCAATCCAACAATAAAATCCATCGAAATAAACTCCCATTTCGATTCTGGAATAGTATCTGGTTGTAGGTAATCCTGCTAGATGTCTATGTTTAGCCTTTTCCTACTGACATTCTAGACATCACGCCATATAGTTTACTATGTCTGTCTTCATTCTCTTCCAGAAGAATAAGGGTTTAAGGTCTGTCCTCATCTTCGTGACTCTCAGGTGAGCCATGTAAACTTCTCTATGAGCCTCGCTTAGGATCAAGCTCCTCAACTCGTCGTTCAGTGGTATGTAAATCCGATTTTTAAACCTCAATAAACCGTCGTCATCAAAGGTAAATCCTTCAAATCTTGGTACCCTCATTGTATTTGGTCTGATAAAACCCTCGACCTCTTTGTAACAATCATCGTCACACTGTAAAGTTAGAATCCTTTCACGTAGATTCGTCTGAAGAGACAACATCGAAAAGATGCATGGTATTCGACTCAATGCATATGCCACTCGGTTCATTGTTCCTTTTATCTAAGTAATCTCGAAGTCGTACTCACTAAGAAATTCCAACCAGGCCTATTGTCGCGCGTTCAGGCCGCTTTGCGTAAAGATGTCTTATAGTCCACAGTGATCATTCTTTATTTCAAATTTTTATCCAAAAAGGTAGTGTCTCCAAACCTTCAAGGCATATATGATGGCTAACAACTCCAAATCGTGCGTCACGTAGTTTTCCTCATGCCTTCTCAGTTTCCTCGAGACGTAAGCAATCACTCATCTGTCTTGCATCAAGACTCTACCTAAGCCTTCCTCGAATGCGTCAGTGCATACCAAGAATTCCACGTCCATGTTAGGGACCTTTAGTAATGTTGTTGTTTTCAACAGCTCCTTGAGCCTCCGAAATGCTTCCGCGCATTTCTTGGTCCAAAAAAACTTCTTGTTTTTCTTATGCAATTCCGTTATCAAATTTTCTATCTTCAAAAATCCCTCGACAAATTGTCGATAGCATCCTACTAAACCCATGAAGCTACACACTTCTAGGAAATTCGTCAGCACAAGCCATTCCATAATAGCCCCGACCTTTGGTGGATCCACGGTAATACCTTCATTGGAGATGACATGCCCAGAGTAGTGAATCCTCGATTGATAAAAAATGAGAATTTGGACAACTTCCCATACCTTTTGAGATCTCACAAACACTATAGTACCAAGTGCAAGTGCTCTTCATGATCCTCCTTCATCCGAGAGTAAATCAAAATATCGTTAATGAATACTTGGACGAACTTGTCCAAGTACTCGCAGTACACCCTGTTCATCAAACTCATGAATACACCAGGGGGATTCATCAGTCCAAACAGTAAAACAATGAACTCGTAGTGTCCAAACCTTGTCTTAAAGGCAGTCTTAGGGACGTCATCCTCCTTAATACATAACTGGGGGTATTCTGATCACAAGTCGATCTTTGAGAACACTATCACGCCCTACATTTGATAAAAAAAATCATCAATCCTTGGCAACAGATACTGATTCTTGATCGTTTCCTTGTTCAACTGACAGTAGTCAATGCAGAGCCTCCACAACCCATCATTTTTTCGTATGAAAATAACAGGCGCACCCCATGGTGACACACTTGGACGAATCAGTCCCAGGTCCAGCAATTCCTTCAGTTGCATTCTCAAATTTTGTAACTCTGGGGTCGACATCCGATAAGGCGTTCTAGCTATCGATTTAGCCTCTGGTTTTAAGTCCATCGTAAAATCCAACTCCCTTACCAGGGACATCCTAGGTAAATTCTCTGGAAAGACGTTTGCAAACTCTCTCACCACCGGAAGGTGTTCTAGACCTTTCGCTACTCCCTTCTCATTTAATGCAAGGATCGCATAAAGCTTGCACCATTGCGCATGCTCTTCTGTAGCTGCAAGGAAGAGATGAACCTCAGGTGATGCAGGAACATCACTCACTCATCAAGCGAGCCAACACATTTAGAGGAAACAGCTGAATAGCGCCAACACATATATTTTTTGAATTGCTTTGAAAGTTGTTGCGCCACCCTTTATATGAAGGCATTCATAAGGAGCGCACTATGTATATTGTAAATGGACCTTGAGCCTTTAAGCTCATGTCCTTAGGTAGCTGAGGCATTTAATAGTTTTAATGTTGTTAGATAGGAATTAATTGTAGATTTGATAGTTTCAGATTTCAAGAGGGAAAACGGAATATAGACACCATCCTTTGTACATTGTAACATGATCAAGCATTCAGAAGAAGAGAGCAAGCAGAGAATTTGTGGAGAACACCCATGTACAGATTGAATTAATAGAAGAGATTTTTTGATTCAATTTCATGGTGGTTGCTATTTCTCTGTGTATGTTGCTTATGCGTTCTTGAATGAGTGTTTGTTTCCTTCATATGCATTTTCTTTGAATATGCTATGCATGTGATTTTAGGGTTTTTTGACTGAAGTATGAGAGGGTAGAGGATAAGTTTCAATTGTTTCTCTGTCTGAGCCAGGAGATTCCTGCATAGAGTGCAGTTGAATTCGTCCACATAGAGTGCATCGATGAGGCTAGACAGTTAAACTCCTATTCTTATTCACCCAGGAGTAGGTTTGAGTCGGCAAAGCCGTGCAAGGTGTGCACAGGCTAGAATTAGTCTCAATTGTAAATCTGAGTAGAGGGTTAAGGACTGTTGTAGAAGGAAGTGCACAGAATCTGGAAGAACTCAACACTTCGAGAGCTGTTGAGGTCGAGGGCGAGGAGCGTGTGTAAATTCTCTGAGGGAGTCAGAGTTGACAAAGCTCAGGAGGGATAGTTCCGCCGTGGATACTGTGGGAATAGACCCAGGAGAATACTCGAGCAGGAAGAAGCTGTGGATCAGGAGAAAACTTCAAGGCGGAGAATCAACGACCAAGGTTCGTAGAGGGGAATCGTGAAATCCCGCCGACCGTTAGATCTTGGAGAAGTTGCATGGGACTCAATCCTTAGGTGCATGGAGGACCAAATCCCATTGGGGTTCAGCCTTCGGCGTTTGACGAAGTAAGAGTTTCATATCCTTTGACATCGCGATTTGCGATTTCCTGAATTAATCGAAATTGTTGATTTGGTGGGACACGTGTCGAAGGATCCCAAGGAATTGGGGTTCGGAGGATCGAGGTTCTCGAAGTCAAGAAGCACTTGCATCGCGGATTCACGATCCGCGAAATCCCGAAGTGACGTAGTATTGTGGGACCACGAGGTTGAGTGGAGTACGTGTGCCGTTGGATCGGGATTCGGAGTTCGGGGATTTGGGAAGGCAGTGAATCGCAGCATCACATCGGCTGATTTCTCGAGAGGGAAATCCCCGACGGGGAGGAAGCATTGACCTTTGACCATCGGGGTTCAGGGTTTTGTTTTGCACGAGAACCGTGCCCACGAGTTTCGCGATATTGCGAAACCCGATTTCCCGAGAAGACTTCCAGGAGATTTTAGAGAGTCCTGTGGGTGACTAAAGGTCCTGATACAGGATTTGAGGAGCATTGTAGCTCTTCGGGCCTGAGTCGAAGAAGGTCCTGGTGAACGCGGTCGAAATGTGGAGGTCGCGGTTGCGTTAGAGTGGTATCAGAGCGGGTTTATCTTTGCTTTCTATAGCAAAGAAAGAGATTCATCATGCCACTGAGAAGAGAAAGGCAGTCACCTCGAGAAGACAGGGACGCTCGAAGAAGAGGTAGACCAGCAGGGAATCCAGAAATGGAACGCTAGATGAGAGATCTTCGAGCAAGGCTTGAGGAGATGGAGACAACGCAGAGACTTGGAGTTGGCGCTGGAGAGTTCAGTGATTCCGAGGTGGAAGAGGAAGCTGGACACGAGGAAGAAGTCACAGCAGAGGATGCTTCGACCAAGCGGTTGATCAAGGCCATCGCTAGGATGAGCTCAAAGACCAAGATGGACATTCCCGTCTATGAGGGGAATCTAGATGCAGAAGAGTTGTTGGATTGGATCCGAGCACTCGATACCTACTTCGATTATGGGGATATCGAAGAAGACAAGAAGGTAAGGCATGCTGTTACAAAGTTGAAAGGACATGCAGCCTTATGGTGGGATGAGTTGTAGACTGATAGGCACTGCAAAGGAAAACAAAAGATTAAAAGATGGGATAGGATGATCGCTAAGATGAAAGCGAAATTCATCTCGAGGGATTACCAGATCACTCTGTTCAGGCGAATGCAGAACCTGAGGCAGAAAATGATGACGGTGAAGGAGTACACCAAAGAATTTTATAGGCTCAATATCAGAGCAGGTCATCGGGAGAGTGATGATGAGAAGGTGGAAAGATATCTGAATGGTCCGAGATACGACATTCAGGATGAGCTACTCATGCTAACCATCAGGATGGTGGAAGATGCTTACCAGATGGCTCTGAAAGCCGAGGAGAAGCTGAGCCGCAAGCAAGGTCAGCAAGGGTGAGGTAGGAGTCAGCCCAAAGGCAAGGCAGTTGCCCAAGATAAATATCAGAAGCCCAAGGAGGAATGGCAGAAACCTCAGGGCAGAGTTGAGAGAGGTGGAACCTCACAGCAGAGGCGGCCACAACCTAAACAGAGGAGACAACAGACTAATCAACGAGGAGATTACGCTGATGCGAATGCTCTTCCTCGTACTAGAGGTCGAGGCAAAGGAAGAGGAGGAGTGATCACATGTTTTACATGTGGAAAGAATGGGCACAAGTCATTTGAGTGTCTAGAGAAAAAACAAGCCAGAGAGGAAGCCCACATCACAGAGGCGCAGAGGCATGATGTTGAGGATGAAGACACCAGAAGTGGGAGTTCACTGATGGTGCATAAAGTCATTTTGAAACCTGAGAAAGAGGTGGAGGACACAGCTCAGAGAACTAGACTATTCACGACCACGTGCAAGACCAAGGGCTGGAAATGCAAGGTCATAGTGGACAGTGGGAGCACAAACAATCTTGTTTCGACTGAAATGGTGGAGAAACTGGAGCTGGAGACGACTGATCACCCAAGCCCATACAAAGTATCATGGTTGCAGAAAGGACACCAGGTAAGTGTTACGAAACAATGATTGGTTGAATTCAATATGGATGAATATAGGGATAAAATTATGTGTGATGTTATTCCCATGGATGTCTTTCATGTATTGTTGGGTAGACCATGGCAGTATGACCGAAATGTGGTTCATGATGGGAGGATGAACACATATACCGTGGAGAAGGATGGGAGAATCCATAAATTGCTTCCGATAAAAGACAAAGAAGTGAAGCCAGAAGTAAACAATACAATACTTCTCATGAGTGGGAAGGAGCTTCTCACAAAGATAGAGAAGAAGGAATATCCACAGTTCTTTGTGGTCAGGAAACCGAGAATTGTCCTGACTAGCACAAGAATGGATGACATGCCAGAAGAGATTCAGGAACTGCTGGGAGAGTTCGCTGATATCATCGTGGACAAACTACCTCGTTCGTTGCCACCGATGAGGAGTGTGAGTCACCATATAGACCTCATACCTGGAGCAAATTTTCCGAATAAGACAACGTACAGGTTGACACCTCAGGAGAATGAGGAGGTCAAAAGGCAAGTGCAGGATTTGTTGGATAAAGGACTGGTGAGGGAAAGTCTTAGTCCATGTGTTGTTCCGACAGTACTAAGTCCGAAGAAAGATGGAGGATGGAGAATGTGTACAGACTCCAGGGCGATAAACAAAATTACCATCAGGTACGGATTTCCACTGCTGAGAATGGATAACTTGATGGATTACCTGAGTGGGGAAAATTATTTTTCAAAGATTGATCTGAAGAGCAGATACCACCAGATTCGCATGAGAGAAGGTGATGAATGGAAGACAACATTCAAAACAAACGAGGGTTTGTACGAATGTCTGGTCATGCCGTTTGGCTTGAAAAACGCGCCGAGCACATTCATGAGGCTGATGAATGAAGTCCTGAGGGAATTCATCGGGAAGTTTGTAGTCATATATCTAGATGATATATTGATCTTCAGCAAGACCAAGGCTGAACATTTAAAGCATTTGGCTATTGTGATGAGAAGACTGTAGCAGAAGAAGTTGTTGGTCAACATGAAGAAGTGCTCGTTTTTGCAGACAGAGCTCATTTATTTGGGTTTTTTTATCTCAACGAATGAGTTGAAAATGGATCCTGAGAAGGTGGAAGTAATCAGGAAGTGGCCATCACCGAGAAATGTTTTCGAGGTGAGGAGTTTCCATGGTTTGGCTAGTTTCTACAGAAAATTCATTCGGAATTTCAGTGGAATTAGCGCAACAATGATGGACACAGTGAAGAAGTGGCATAAAGTTTTTCATTGGACAGCAGAGGCTAAGAAGAGCTTCAATATGTTGAAGTGGAACATTACAGAGCAACCAATTCTAGTGTTGCCTAACTTTCAGAAGACATTTCAGGTGAAATGTGATGCCAATGGGTATGTTGTTGGAGGGGTCTTGAGCCAAGATGATAGGCCAGTTGCATATTTCAACGAGAAACTGGACGACGCAAAGATGAAATACTCCACATATGATAAAGAGTTTTATGCCATCATACAGGCTTTAAAGAAGTGGAGGCATTACTTGATACCCAAAGAATTCGTTTTGTACAACGATAATCATGCGTTGCAATTCGTGAGTCAACAGGATAAGTTGAACCAGAAGCATGCAAAATGGGTGGAGTACATGCAAAATTTTACATTTGTCATGAAACACATTTCAGGGAATGCTAACAAAGTGGTTGATGCTTTGAGCAGGAAATGTTTGTTGCTGCAGGAGTTCAGGGTCAAGACCTTGGGTTTTGAAAATCTGAAGGACATGTATGCAGGTGATGCAGACTTCAGAGAAGATTATGAAGCAGCTGAGAACCTAGTTCTCAGAGATCGGAGCCCTTGGATAGACTACCTGATCCAGGAGGGATTGTTGTTTAAAGGCAACCAACTATGCATTCTGAATTGCTCCATGAGGGAGAATTTAGTAAAGGAAAAGCATAGTGGCGGGTTAGCAGGTCACTTTGGACATGATAAGACATTTGCCAAGTTGAGCGAATCATATTTTTGGCTAGGCATGCATGCAGATTTCAAGAGATTTGTTGACAGATGTCAGATTTGTCAACATTGGAAGGGCAGGAAGCAGAACGCAGGTTTTTATCAGCCGTTGCCCATACCCGAGAGGCCATGGGAGGCGATCAACATGGATTTTGTTTTGGGGTTGCCGAGAACACAACGAGGAGTTGATTCCATCTTTGTGGTGGTGGACAGGTTTTCTAAAATGGCACATTTCATACCGTGTCATAAGACCAGCGATGTGACCCACATCGCGAATTTGTTCTTTAAAGAAATCGTTAGATTGCATGGATTGCCGAGAAGCATAGTCTCGGACAGGGACGCGAAGTTCATAGGTCATTTTTGGAGGATGCTATGGAAGAAGCTGGGAACTAATTTGGCATTTAGTTCAGCTTATCACTCGCAAACAGACGGCCAAACAGAGGTGGTAAATAGAAGTCTGGGGGATTTATTGAGAAGCTTGGTGACAGAGCACCATAGCAGTTGGGACCAGATATTACCACAGGCAGAATTTGCTTATAATGACTCTATGAACAGGAGTACAGGAAGAAGCCCATTCCAGATTTTGTATGGGACACAACTGAGGGGAGTTTCTGAGCTCATGGAATCAGGACAGGCTGAAACTAGCAGCGCGAGCGCTGAAGAATTCATTGAGGCGATGCAGGAACTTCACAGCCAGGTGAAGCAGCGACTGATGAAATCCAATAAGGAATACAAGCGTAGAGACGATCAACGGAAGAGGCAACTTCAGTTCAAAGTTGGTGATTTGGTTCTAGCACACTTGAGGAAGGAAAGGTTCCCAAGGGGAACGTATAACAAGCTCAAGATGAAGACAATTGGACCGTGCAGAGTCCTGAAGAAATTTGGGGAGAATGCCTATGAGATTGAGTTGTCGAATGGCATCGGGATATCTCTGATATTCAATATTTTGGATTTATACCCATACAGGGTTGGAGAAGCGGAGACTTGAACGGAGGAACCAATGGTCCAGTGAAAGAAACAATTACCAGTTGCAGAGAAGCCACAGATGGAGTACATACTGGACAAGCGAATGGGAAAGAAGACCAGGCGGAAGCAGTACTTTGAGTACCTGGTGAAATGGAAGAATCACTTAGTGGAGGATGCCAGCTGGGAGATAGAAGTAGTGATACAGAGGCATGGACAGACCGTGCAGGAGCTCATGGACAGGAGCCCATGAAAATTTTCAAGCCGAGGAGTATGATGCAGGAGCATCACTCACTCATCAAGCGAGCCAACACATTTAGAGGAAACAGCTGGACAGCGCTAGCACATATATTTTTTTAATTGCTTTGAAAGTTGTTGAGCCGCCCTTTATATGAAGGCATTCATAAGGAGCGCACTATGTATATTGTAAATGGACCTTGAGCCTTTAAGCTCATGTCCTTAGGTAGCTGAGGCATTTAATAGTTTTAATGTTGTTAGATAGGAATTAATTGTAGATTTGATAGTTTCAGATTTCGAGAGGGAAAATGGAATATAGACACCCTCCTTTGTACATTGTAACATGATCAAGCATTCAGAAGAAGAGAGCAAGCAGAGAATTTGTGGAGAACACCCATGTACAGATTGAATTAATAGAAGAGAGGTTCTGATTCAATTTCATGGTGGTTGTTGTTTCTCTGTGTATGTTGCTTATGCGTTCTTGAATGAATGTTTGTTTCCTTCGTATGCATTTGCTTTGAATATGCTATGCATGTGATTTTAGGGTTTTTTCACTGAAGTCTGAGAGGGTAGAGGATAAGTTTCAATTGTTTCTCTGTCTGAGCCAGGAGATTCCTGCATAGAGTGCAGTTGAATTCATCCGCATAGAGTGCGTCGATGAGGCTAGACAGTTAAACTCCTATTCTCATTCACTCAGGAGTTGGTTTGGGTTCGCAAAGCTGTGCAAGGTGTGCGCAGGCTAGAATTAGTCTCAATTGTAAATCTTAGCAGAGGGTTAAGGACTGTTGTAGCAAGAAGTGCACAGAATCTGGAAGAACTCAACACTTCGAGAGTTGTTGAGGTCGAGTGCGAGGAGCGTGTGTAAATTCTCTGAGGGAGTCAGAGTTGACAAAGATCAGGAGGGATAGTTCCACCGTGGATACTGCGGGAACAGACCCAGGAGAAGACTCGAGCAGGAAGAAGCTGTGGATCAAGAGAAAACTTCAAGGCAGAGAATCAACGACCAGGGTTCGCAGAGGGGAATCGCGAAATCCCGCCAACCGTTAGATCTTGGAGAAGCTGCATGGGACTCAATCCTTAGGTGCATGGAGGACCAAAGCCCATCGGGGTTCGGCCTTCGGCATTTGAAGAAGTAAGAGTTTCATATCCTTCGACATCGCAATTTGAAATTTCCTGAATTAATCGAAATCGTTGATTTGGTGGGATATGCGTCGAAGGATCCCAAGGAATCGGGGTTCGGAGGATCGGGGTTCTCGACGTCAAGAAGCACTTGCATAGCATATTTGCGATCCGCGAAATCCCGAAGTGACGTAGTATTGTGGGACCACAAGGTTGAGTGGAGTACAGATGGCGTTGGATCGGGATTCGGAGTTCGGGGATTTGGGAAGGTAGTGAATCGCAGCATCACATCGAGCGATTTCCCGAGAGGGAAATCACCGACAGGGAGGAAGCGTTGACCTTTGACCATCGGGGTTCGGGGTTTTTTTTTGCACGAGAACCGTGCCCACGAGTTTTGCGATATTGTGAAACCCGATTTCCCGAGAAGACTGTCGGGAGATTTTAGAGAGTCCTGTGGGTGACTAAAGGTCCCGATACGGGATTTGAGGAGCATTGTAGCTCTTTGGGCCTGAGTCGAAGAAGGTCCTAGTGAACGCGGTCGGACTGTGGAGGTCGCGGCTGCGTCATCAGGGAAACTCCCTTATTCTGACCTACAATCACACGTCTTTGTCCCTCATCATCGACCAAGCTCAACCGTTTTGTCTTACATTTGATTATCACCTCATGCGATTCCAACTAGTCCATACCAATCATGACATCATAACATTCTAAGATCATGACGTATAGGGTGGACCTGGTGACAAAATCTCCCAGGTTGAGGGTGCATCCCGTAACATTTCCTCCAACCTTCTGTTTGGATCAAGAAGGCATTTTTACGACGCTAAACTCATCATGTTCGACTACCTTTACCTTAATCCTTTTTAGCATGGCACCATAATGAAACTCTCGGTAGCACCGAGATCTATCAAATACTAAGGCTATGGTTAGCGACGGTACCTAACGTATCGATCGCAGTCGACTGGTGCTCCATCTAGCGGTTATTCACCACTGCATGAATCCTACGGGCCTTGCCCAAATATCCCATGGTAGTGGGTTTGACTGATCGAGATGCTCTAGTCCTCTTCACTGGGCACTCATGTTGGAAATGTGGATCCCCACATTCCAACATACTTTTTTCGGTACAGTAATCCCGGTACCCACAATAGAACATGAATTCTAACACTAAGGCCAACACAAACTTGTTGACCTTAAGTTTCTCGGTAATTTGTGTGCAAAGCATATCGAAGCATCTCCAAAAATAGGCCTCTTACTCGGGCACCGTACGGTCTCCCTATCGTAAGGCGTTGAACTCGTTGAGCTGATGCTCAATGAATTCCTTTGATATGTACCTCACTCAGAACCGTTCCTCGAACAGTTCCCATGACTTCTTTGACGGCCATGTTCAAAGTGGAAAGAGCATCTTCCACCATAGAAGAGCGTTCCCCTTCAGTTGAAAGACAACCATGCAGACCTGCAAGTTGGAGGCCGTAATCGGGAAGCATAAAGCCTTTCTCCACAACTGTGCCTCGACGAAACAGTCATCTGCAACACTCGTCGACTCAAAAAATCAACTCTCTCGAGTTCTCGAAGGATGCTAATGGTACTGGATAGGGCACGTTGTGGACCCTCAGGGGTACAGGTGCCCTGGCATCATCTTAGTACTGATGGTGAATTAGGGCCCTTTGACAATACCTGGAAGGGCCTTGTCAGACCATCATCATCCCTTACAATAAGGGAATCCAATCAAAGGACTTTTTCTTCCCCTTGGGGGTTCAACTCTGAGGGTGAGGGGGTTTCTGGAGGCCTCATACCTCCTTCTATGGCACCACATTGTGAACCTCTGCGGCGTCCTCTATAAGTGATTGTCACATGGACACATTAAGGTTTTTAATTAACGCAATGGTTAATACTCATGGGTTTACTGCAGTGGAAAGCTTGGCGATCCATAGTCGCAGGGTTTAACCAGCTTTGATACCATATGTAACAAACCCAACATTACGACTCCAAGCGAAGTGAAAAGTGCAATAATTTTATTTTATTTTAAGGAAAGAAGGCGACAACAACAACAGTTAACCACATGACTAATGATGACGCGAGCACGCAGTCCAGGCAACAGGCAACTAAGATTCCACGCACTAGCACAAGGGCAACTGGGCGAAATGTGCTTTGAACAACAAGGAGAAAAAAACTACCCACCCGACGCACACACGACCACGCCTACAAGATAAGAGACAACATCCCCATCCTGATAGTCATAATTGTACCCTGGCATAGCATAACGCATCTAGACCAACCCAAGAAACTTCAACGCGCTAGGAGACCAAATTAAATTCCAAGAGGACTATACCCGTGCACTGAAGCAGCGATTCGACGAGGTGCAAGTTGTCATCACTCCCATTCAATCGCATAAGCTATCAAAAACCTTTGCCAACAACCAAACCCTTCATTCCTCTAGCATGATGTCCAAGAGTGAAGGAGTGAACTATTTAATAAGGTTATCACGATAATCACAATGTTATCATAAAGGAGAACTAAAATGCACTTTAACCAAATCAACCACTCTTGTCAACAATCCACAATTCTGCCTAATAACTGATCTATGTCCAACAGTGGTAACACAATCTAACAGTAAAATCTATGTCTATTAAAGGATATCCGTCTAGCATTGATATCACTACACTAAGTATATTCTATCGTTGTCATTTAAATAAATTGAGATCACAGACTGCAAATACATGATATAATGTTGAGTTAAATAGCAACAAGGCTCTGTAACTAATCAGAAATAACATCCATAACTTAGAATAGTCTAACTAAACAACAAGCTATAAAAGCCCTATAAATCAAGCTACATGTTACACGAAGGGCCGCTATAAATTCACTGAGAATTTAATGCCATACACAATCAATGATATTTAGTGCCATAAGCATTTAATGAGATTAATGCCATACACAATCAATGATATTTAGTTCCATAAGCATTTAATGAGATTAATGCCATATTCATCTAACTAGGTTTAATTGCCACATGCATTTAATGAGATTTAGTTGCCAAATGTCTCATCATAAATAAATGTCATTCAAAGCCACACAATGCACTTGATCCCATTGTTACATGATACCCTACAATGATAATTATCATTGCTAAATAAGAGAAAAGGGAACGTTGTCCAGAAACAAATATGCTGAAGCAATTGGTATTAATTTAAATTCCAAGCATGTCTATTACTCAAGTTGTGTATTAAATTAACTGCCAAGCATGTCTATTACTCAAATAATAAACTAAGTTATCTCAGATATAAATAGCAACCCTGACTATTCAAATGCATACATTATAACTTAGTTGTTCAGAAATTAAATTAGCTATCCAATGTCATTGAGCAATTACAACCATACCAATTCTCAAATCGTTGAGGTAATATAATCCAAAAGTAATAAAGTTGGTGTCCCAATAAGGGAAAAAAAACAAACCTAATCATAATGACAACAAGTCTAAAGTAAAATCGTAGACAAAGCTGTAAAATGCCGTCAGCTGTAAAAAGGTATACCAACTTGCCCAAAACGTAAATTTCCTAGAATTTAACACTGTCATTAAAATCCTGAAATGAAAATACAGAACGTTACCATTTAATTCTAGGAACGCTGTCAAATTATCAAGGATACACTTGGCAAATGAATAAGGTTACTGTTGTCTACTGAAGTCGCTGGGAAAGCTTGGGAACCCCTTTAATCGAATACAATCCGTAAATAACAAGAACGTTGTGTAAATCGCTGGCATAAACGATTTTACCATCTATTAAATGATACCTCATGTGTAATCCAAACATGAGTCACCAAGTTAATCGCTGACGTGGCTGTCAAAAGTTCATAAAATTGCAGGTCCATGTATACATGCATATCGCTTTCCAACAAAATGAGAGCACGATGTATTGATCATAGTTGTCATTCGTACTGATAGAAGAGTAGCTGGATAGAAATCATTGTCAAACTTAATAACTTAATGCCATTCACAGGTTATAAATTTCACTGTACAACACCTCCGTGTAGATTAAAATCCCAATAAAAGATGGCTCACTGCAAAGGTTTCACAGGATATAAGTAGTTTAGATACTAATGCAATAAAATTTAAATCGTTGTCCATTGAATCCGCAGCTATCCATTAAAATGATTCGTTGTCCAATGAATTTGATTGCTGGGTGAAATACATATTAAGTGGATTTAAAATGCTAAGTGATATTGGATCGATGCCTAGCAAAACGCAGTCACTAAATTAAATAGCAGTCAAAACAGGTAATTCGTTAGAATATCGCTTGGAAAAGGGGAGGTCACTGTGTGATAATCCTTTTTAAAATAATTTAAAAACATCCCATGATTTGAATGGACACCGACCGATAATAACACTTTCAAGGACGTAGAGTATACAATACATTTCAAAAACGCAAAAATAAATCGTTTTCTGAATCAATAAGATCTGTGGCTAAGGAACCAGAAATCCCAACCCGGATGTTGTGTAAAAAGGGCCAAGCAGATCGTGTAAGGACTGTCTAATATAGTAGAGCAAAAACTTGTGTAAATTTCGGTTTAGAAATGAATTTAAATGCTAAGAAAGTGGAGAAAGACAGAGAAAAATCGCTATGAAATACCCAACAACTAAAAACGCAGACATAATATTTCCCATGCTGACAGACTAAGGATATCAACCGGTAGATAAGTCACAGTGGTAATCAATTGCAAAGAAAGTGCAAGATGAACATTCAGGATTGATCAATCAACGCAGAGATAAAATTCTGGGAAGGACGAAAGGATAAAGCGCAGAGGTAAACATTAAAAACATAGAGGCACCCAATAGAAGAAGGTGCAAGGACAATTCATTCAGCCGTGAACAATCAACAGGGGTAGACATTTGGGCAAAAGCATCCGTCGCTCATCATCCACGCACAAAAAAGCAGGGCGTTTAGATCCATAGGTCTATTAACGTCGAAGTGACAACCGTAGATGAGGCTCCTGGCCGACTGCTCAGGCACAAACTAATGAGCTAGGGATGAAGGAAAAAATGAACTGCAATCATCACAATCAATAAATCTCAGGACGATCAAAACATGCAGGGATCGAAGGCCATGGGAAATCAATCAACATCAAGCTAAGGCTATGAGGAAATTTTAGTCATCAACTAGAACGCTAAGACTATCATATTGTTTACCTAATTAAGCATACAAAACTGAAATCATAAATCATACTAACAATCTACCATGCAGAAATAAATGAAGCGTATCGTTGCCCAATCGCCCACTCTGGGTTGATGTCCCACGCGCTCCATGCAACTCTCGCTTGTCGACCGATGATACTTCACCGGTACCTCTCAGCCAATGCTAGGGGTACTTTTCTTCCCCCTTAGCCCCCCAAGTCACAAAGGGGCCACACACACTAACCAGAGAATCAACTAGCTCCCAGCTCGCCTCGCAAGGCCGAGCTACCACTCCTCATCGAGCTGGGTATCCCAACTCCCACGAGCTAAGTCAGTCAAGTAGAGATTTCTGCAGTGTAACGTTATGCAAACCGAAGAGATCCTCATCATTTTCCTCCCTCCATTATATAGAGTTTCGAAGTCCCCTACTTTCCCAAAATCCCATTTTATTTAATATTTAATAATTTAATTCATAATAATCATCCTCATACATATGTCACTCATCCCTTTCATTCCTCCAAAAACTAATTTCTTTATTTAATTAATTACCCATATTTTCCTCACCCACCTAGAGTCATTCCTAGAATCACTCCTAGGTGTCCCCAAATTCTCTTACAGGTTTTAATGACTTCCCCCATTATTAATTTGCTAGTTCAGTTTAAATTAGAAAGTTCTTAAATGGTAGATACCTTACTAAGTTGGACTAACTGTTTTTTTTTTTTTCTAGAGTTTCCCCTTTCTTTTTTTTTTCCCGATTTTTCCTAGTTTCCTAATTAACTTAGATTTCCCTCTTTCCCCTTTTTAAATAAACTCAAAAAGGCCTTTTCATAAACTTTCCCTTTTTTTTTTTTATTAATAATAAATCGTTTTTTTTTTTTTTAGCATAATAGTAAAACAATTATTTCCCCTTTTTTAAGTTTTATCTGAAAATATTTTTATAAATCAATTTAAATGTATAACCCTCTTCTTGTCACAAGATTAATGAATATTATCATGATTATCTATTATATATATATATTTAAAAGATAAAATTTTACCTCTAGTATAATTTAGACCTAGACTTTATTTTCCTAGGGTGAGCGACATTTTATTAGGGGAAACGTTTTAATTCTTCCTTAACACTTTATTTTTCCTAAAGCCATCTAGGTTTATACAAGTATTAAATAACCACACGACATGCCCTTCAGGACCCACTAGGTGCTTCAAGGGTGCCACTCGCCTCTTTCTATTTCTCTTGTGCGATGTGCCCTTCAGGATGCACCACGTGCTCCAAGGGTACCACTCACCTCTTTCCATTTTTCTTGTGCAACGTGCCCTTTAGGATACACCACGTGCTCCAAGGGTGCCACTCACCTCTTGGATGACTTGGTAGACATAAAAAAAACCCGGAGTCAATACTCCACCAGGTGATCTTGTGGAAGACTAAGGGCCTCTAAGGAATAAGGCTGTCACCTTATTGCACGCCCCTTAGAATCATCGTGAGTGATTGTCGCAGTCTTCCCTCATGGCATCGTGGGTCATCTCGAACTAGGTAAACGTTAACCTAGAGTTCGAGCCATAGCGGGAGTGCTAGTAGGCTGTGGCAGGGGTGTTGTCCACACCTCTCCCTCAACATCTCTGGTAGTCATGTGTGACCCCTCTACTCCACATGTGAGTCTGGTAGACAAGCTATTTCCAGCCTTCATCATCAACGAATCATGTCAACAATATATCCATAATCATATCATCTAATCAGATGCTCTAATATCACATATAAAACAATCAAACCCGAATGGTTCACTCCTCGACTCAATCCAGAGTCCAAGGGTTTCATCGATGCCTCAACATCCTCGAGGTCCAATTCCTGCACACTCAGGAGAACTGAGTCAATAACACCTGTCTAAGTCAATACAGTAAAATATCATATAATCACATCCATAATGCCTCATGTTAGAAGTCAACGGTCTATGGTATAATAATCTGGATCACTTGCAAGCAAATGTCCACAAAGAATAAGTTTGCTCAATGCGCCAGAGCGGGATGCTACATTATTTTACTAATAATCTAAACAAATTATATAAAGTGAATTGAATCTTGCTATCCCACTTACTTATACATAACACAATATAACATCAAATACACATTATATTTTATTTCTCCAATATCAACATTTCTCTGGGTTTATATTTTTCTGTGATTCTTTTTCAACTACCATTAAGTAATAAGAACTACTTTAAATTAATAATTTGTATATTTTATATAATGATATTTTTTTAATTAATGTTATTATTTAAATAATCAATGGTTTAATTTATCTTAAAAAAAACATTTTTTCACCAAAATCTTCCCATATATATTTATTTTACCATGTATGGAATAATCAATAGTTAGCTTTTTTTTCAATTTTCATTTTATAATTTAAAAATAAGAAGACATTTTAATTAATAATGTAATTTTCATCAATAACAATATTTCTTATATTATATTCTATGATGATAATGATAGTTAACATTCAATGAAATCAAGATTGGTTTATAGGACATTAAGAAAGGTAAAAGATTGCTTGAACTTCTTTATAATGGTATTTTTATGCTTGAAAAGAATTAGGAAAAGTGATCATTGTAGTTTTGATGACTTGGAAAGTTAGGAAGGTCACTATTGTGACAAATATTTTAAAATTGAGATCTAATTTGTAACATCTACGAATAGCGAAGTACAATAGATTTTTTTTTTCTTTTTTTAAGAATTAGGAAATTAATAACATCCCACAATTCATAGTAATGAAGAATCACATGACATCATAACTAAAGTGACAGATGATCCTAATATAAACAAAATATGTACCCATCCCTTTTATTGTTATTCTAGCAATTTAATTCCCTTATCAATCTAAAAGAATTGACAGTAAGGAGATAACCACTAAAAATATATATGAAATATATATGTATCCTTGCATATAATAGCACAATACTTAACTAGACAATATGACATACAAGGAAGTATCATGGGTAAGTGTAAGCCCTTTATACCATTATCATTTAGGAGATCACAAGGACCAGTGTAATATTAGAATTAACTGAAGTTATTATTCTTTCTATGTATACTTCAGATTTAAAGCTTGGGTTCTTTTAAAAAAATTAGGAAGACTTATTCTTAGTATGCAATAAATATATATAAACAAAATAAATTTCTTTTGCATTAGAAACTCATCTACAGAACAAATCTTATTAAAACAAGACATACCATTCAATACTACCCTTCCTTACATTTTTTTTTTTTTTTGAATTAACAATAATAAACACAAAATAAAAGTCAAAGCTGCCTTATAAATCCACTTGCCTTATAAATCCACTAAAGAGATTAAGAAGTTCAACACATATCAAAAGATATGTAAGATCTTCAACACCCCACTTACATACCCATTTATAAGGGAACAAAGGAAGACCAAAATCTTAATTTCTTATTTTAATTATAACAATTTAATTATAACAATTTAATTATAACAATTTTATGACATTTTAATTAAGTACCCACCCATGATACTTTTAGATTATAATTTCCAAGTGTCATCCATTAGTTAATGTTTAAAAGTACTTTTAGACTATAATTTCCAAGTGTCATCCATTAGTTAATTTTTAAAAGTAAATAAATTAAGAGTAACATCTAAATTATATAAGGAAGTGAACACTCCCTTTTTACTTCCTCTATCCATGATTTATCATTAGATATTAAATAAGCCATAAATATTCTATGATAAGGATTCGTATACATAAGGTTAATTGCATACTCACTCTAATATATCTATTCTTTGTTATAGTGGAGTTACTATATTTTAGGGATATAAAACAGAGAACTAATTATTTTCACCTCTCCTTACTTGCTTAAGTGTATCATTGAAATATCTAAAAGTCAACAATTAAATATGATATTTCTGTCTATAATCATTGTTGTGTATTAATTATTATATTGCTTGTATATTAAGTATATTGCTGTCTATTAGTTATTATGTGGTTGGTATATATGTTATTTCCATCTACTAAGGATGATATCGCTGGTATATAATATAGCGTTATCATATCAGATATTTAAAATCGTTGTCCATAATATTGATACAAGATAGCGTTATCATATCAGATATTTAAAATCGTTGTCCATAATACATAATGCAGTCTATTAAAAGTTACTCTATCTATTAATAAATCTAATATTAAGTCTGTTGGTAAAACTATTAATAATTAAAATGATATGCTGGGTATTAAATGATATGTTGTCAATATTAAAATCGTCATCTGCAATGATATCTCCTGACTATTGTACAAATGAAGTGTATAGAATCGTTGTCCTATAATTTGCTATTTAAACTAGAGCAATACAATAAATTCATTGTGCATAGAGCATTACCAATTCACTGTGTATATCATAAAAAAAAACACATGCATATAAAGACGTTGTCATACAACGTTAGAAATGCAGTCATTCAGAAATAAATTAGCTGCCACATATTATGTATAAATTGTTTTCCATAATTATATGTCGGTCATGCTTTAGATACTGAATCTTTGTCACACCCACATTATAATATAAATCACTATCTTTGAATACCAAAGATAAAAACGTTGTCTATAATATAGCAATTTTGTTGTCTAAGAAATAATGAACTTTGTTGTCTATATATATAATAATTTTGTTGTCTATAATATAACAATTTCAATGTCTACTGTATGTTTCAAAATGTTGTCAATAACTATTACCTTCTTAATCACACTGTATGTATCAAATTGTTGTCAATAAATATCATTTTTGCAGTCACACTATTTGTAGAGAATTATTGTCAATAAATATTATTTCGCAGTCACCGTGTATGTATCAAATTGTTTACAATAAAAACATTGTCATTACCAACACAACCTATCACAAAATCGTTGTCAACACATTTTACAATGCATGCAACCAAAATCATTGTCACACTCAGAATGTATTAAATTTGTTGTAACAAAATCTTAGCCAATATAGGTGTAAAATTGTTGCAACAAATCTCAGCCAATAACAAAATTGCAGCCAAAATGTATATGCAACAAATCGCAGCCAATAAATTTAGTAAAATAGCTCAGAAAATCTGTGTGGCGAGTGCTGAGTAAAATCTGTGTATTGGGCCACAAAATCGCAGTATGAAAGCAGTGAGATAAAACCAAGCAATCGTGTCTAAAATACAATTTAAAAGTGAATTCAAAACGCTAAGAAAAGGGATCGAGGCCCAACAAAATCGTTGTGTTTAGCGCATAAAGACAAAACATAAAATTTCAAGACAGACATATGTATATTCAATGTAAGAGGAAGGGGACTATCATATCTCTGCTAGAGATTATTAACCAAACAAAAACGCTGGGAATGTCCAAAACGCTGGGATTTATCACGAGAACGTTGGGAATTATCAACACTAAAAACACAGACATAATATTACCAACGCCGACAATCAGCAAGTAGATCCTTAACCAACCTTTTAAACTGACCTGAAAATACAGACCAACAATTAAAAATACGTCGTACTCGTGCAGAAGACTCAAGATTTTCAAAGTTTAAGTAATCAAATGCAGAGGTACTCGTGCACGAGAAGCGAAGAATAACCATTCAACGCAAAGATAAGAATGGATATACATTTGGACAAAAATTTATCGTTCGCTCATCATCCATGCGTAGAAAAGAAGGGCATTTGAATCTATAGGTATTTAAACTCCGAACGACCGTCGATTCGGCTCCTCACCAACTACTTAGGGCACAGACTGATGACTAAAGGGATAAGGTAAAAACCCAAATTTCTTCGTAATAATCAATAAGAAAAACACAAAAAAGTCATAGAAATCAGGTTTGGGCTCCCCAAGGGAAATCCATTAGAAAACATCAAGAAAGGGGATTCCAATACCTTAGGAAAGAAGGTGTAAGACAACGCATGGAAATGAAATCTTAAACCGAACATAGAGAAATAACATGATTAAATTTAATTTCATTGCACGTAACAATTAAACCAATGTACGTTAGCAAAACATGATTGCTCAGTAGTTTATGTCTCGCACGTGCTCCATCCAGCTTTCCCTTACCGACCTATGTGACCTAACCGGTACCTTCCAACCAACGCTAGGGGTACTCTTCTTCCCCCTGAGCCCCCCAAGCCGCAAAGGGGTCACACACACTATACCAGAGAACAACTAGCACCGACCTCACCTCGCAAGGTCAAGCTACCACTCGTTACCCAAGCTAGGTATCCCAACTCCCACAAGATAAGTTCAATCAAGACAAAAATTCAGCAGTGTAACATTACGTATAAAGATTAGATCCATACTCCTCCTCCTCCATCCTTTTTATAAAGTTTTTTAGTGATTTCTTTCCCAAATTCCAATTTAATTTCTTTTTTCATTAATTTAATCAGAAAAAACCTCCCCCGTACACATGTCACCATTCCCCTAGTCGCACCAGAAACTAATTTCATTAATTATTTAAATATTTCTATTTCTCTCACCCACCTAAAAACATTCATAAAAACGCTCCTTGGTGTCCCAAAATTCCCTTACAAATCTTAAATGACTTACGCCTTACTAAATTCCTAGATGAGTTCATAATTAGAAGGTCCTTAAAGGAGAGATTCCTTCTAAGTTAGACATTCATGTTTTTCCGTATGTTTCTCTTTTTCTTTATGTTTCTCGTTTTTCCTTTAGTTTCTTATTTCTTTTAAGTTTCTCTCTTTTCCTTTTTTAACTTAAACTCAAATTAGCAAGTGTAGAAAAACCAACTTTTACCCCTTTTTATTTTTAATTAATAAAATTTAATTAACATATGTAGATAAAAAAATCATTTCCCTTTTAAAATTTTAATCCTCCAATATAATTTCATTTTAATAAATTAATTGAGTTTCTTACCCCCTTCTCATTACATGTTTAATTATAATTATTATTTTTTACCACATGTGTCACTTAGACCTAGATTTTAATTTTACTAGGTTGGGCGACATTTTTATTAGGGAAAAAAATGTTTTTAAATATTACTTGTCACATCATTCATTTTAAGGTCGACTAGTTTTATTCACTTACCAGTAAAAAGCACGACATTTCCTTTATGATGCACTAGGTGCTCCAATTGTGCCACTCACCTCTTTCTGTTTTCGTTGCACGACGTACCCTTCAGAACACACTACGTGCTCCAAGGGTGTCACTCGCCTCTTGACTGACTTGGTAGACATCAAAAACCTCTGTAGTCAATACTCCGCTAGGTGATCTTGTGGGAGACTAAGGGACTCTAAGGAATAATGCCCCTGCCTTATTGCGCACCCCTTCGAATCATCATAAGCCACTTTCGCAGTCTTCTCTCACAACATCATGGGTCTTCTCGAACTAAGTAATCATTAAGCTACAGTTCGAGCCACAACGAGAGTGCTAGTAGGTTGTGGCAGGGCTGTTGTCCACACCTCTCCTTCAAGTCTCTAGTTGTATTGTGTGACCCCTCTACTCCACATGTGAGTCTGGTTGGCAAACTATCATCACCCTGCATCATCAATGAATCATGTCAGCAATAATAATAAATCATCATAACATCTAATCATATGTACATGTGTTACATCAATAAAATTCAAACCCAACAATCCACTCCCTGACTTGATCCAGAGTCCAAGGGGTTTCATCGATGCCTCTACATCGTAAATGTCCAAAGTCCTGAACACTAAGGAGAACCCAGTCAATAACACATGTCTATGTGAATACAACAAAATAACATATCGTCAATCCATAATGTCTCATAATCATAATCGAATGACCGATATTATAATAATTTGGATCACTTGCAAGCAAGTGTCCTCAAGGATAAGCTCGCTTAGTGCATGCAATAGCTAGATGTTACATAATTTGGGTATGTGTTTTGGAAATTGTCCAACGCCCAATTTCAATATGTAGCTCATGAGAATAAGTTCTTATTTTAGAAATATCGATTCTCTTCCTTAAGCTAGTCAAAATAGAGAGATAATTTTGATCTTCAAGATTAGGTTTAACCACCTTCGTATAGTATCTTAATCTTCTCTTATCCTCTAATTCTTTATTGCACCAAATATTCTCCTTAAATTTATCTTAAATGATATCTTTATTATCATTTGTATTCTTCCCCGGATGGGGTGACACTTTCCCTCCATACATTCAATGGGATGGAGGTAGCATTGAAAGTTGTCTCTTTAGATTGGCATTCCCCACACGTCCAACGCATTTTCTCCACTGCAACATATCACTCAGTCGGGAAGGAAGATAATGGAGGGTAAGATTGGGATAATCCTTGCGCAATGCAGGAGGATGTGGGTTCTCATGGATGCACATAGTATTGTTTTCATGATACTCTTAGATATCGTGAGTATGATGGAGCCTAGCAGAATAAGGATGAAGTTGAAGCAACCTTTGGATTTCATTGTTTTTGGTCTATGTTGTGGTGTTGATTTTTGGATAATTCTACTTACGACACAGGGCCTTGATCTTAATTAGTTATATTTTGATTCTCGTTTCTTACCCCAAGCTCCCATGGCCCCTCATGGAATTAGCTCTCTCCGCTCTTTGAATTGTCAAACTTGTGCAGCTAAGGATGTTGTTGAAGCGGTAAATTTCTACCACCAATTCATCCCATAGGAAGATCGTGACACCATGCCTAAAATAGAGTAGGAAGTTTGGTTGGTCATGGATTATAAGGAATATGAGGAAGTGGAGGCATAGGTGGGAGACATTATTCATGACATGGGCTACTCTAGGACCATAAATTCCAAGTTTTATAGAACTATAGAGATATACTCGCCTAAAAATATTATCGTGGCTCTGGGTATGCTACCTTAGGATCAAGAATTTATATAGCTCAAGCATGGGTTGGAATCTCTTGATGAGTATAAATCCCTACTAATGGAGATGGTTTAGTGGTTGGTTAAGCATCATGGTGGAGTATTTTTTCTTCCTTCAGAAGGTCATATGCACACTTGTTCTTCTCTTACTATGGGTTCCATGAACAAATTAGGGATGAGGGATCCCTAAGTGTCCCCTTGCAATGGTTAATTTGAATTTTGAATTTTATGGGCAGGTTATGTTTTAGGATGCTCTTGACCAAACTTTAAGGCTTCTATGTTTTTTTCATCTAGTTTGTTGGTTATACAGACTATTGATTTCCTTGTTGTTACAAGCATTTTTAGATGTTATGGTTACCCTTAAAACATGGTCCAGTTTCCCTTCATGGGAAGGCCCTTAGTTCTATTTATTTTGGTTTTGATCATTCCATGATTATCTTTTTGGACCTAGTTTTGTAGAAGGAATTTATGTATATATCGTTAATACATGAATATAATATATTACTTACAAAAAACAATATCATTGATATTATGCACAATAAATAAATTCTTCCTTTATCCCACAATGATTTATCCAAGAGTTGACATCATTATGCCATCCCCTCTTGAGTCACTAGTGATTTTGGTTGGGGTGTGAAGGTTGGGGTATGAATAAATTTTGGGGAGTGTTGTGTCATCCATGTTGTTTATCTTCTTCTTGTACATTAAGTAAATAATCATAGTTGTGATCTCAAAGGGGGAAAGACTCTCTTTACTAAGGAGGATAGGATAGGGTGTATTTCCTTTAATTTCAAGATTATAAGTGATAAAATTCTTTTGGATCTGCATTATCTTTCTCCAATATTCTCAAGAGATATTGCATCCTCAAACTTCACATCCATATAAGATATCAAGAGTGACAAGAGTCTCTAAGAGGATATTTTTCTTATCCCATAGCCAAACATCTACTAATTTAAAGTTATTTTTAAGCCCATAATAAATTTTCCACCTTCATTTATCCTCTTCTCAATGTTATAGTTCTAATTGAGTTTGTGATGAATATCGATTCCAAGATACTTGTACAAAGACACTTCCTCCAAGCTATTTTTGTCATAAACGAAACTATCGCAGGTGATCTTTTAGGATTTAATTATCATAACCTTTGTTCTGTCAATGTTCATTATCATCCCTGTACTAGAGAAGAAGTCCTTGATTATTCTAAGATTATTAATGAGGTCATAGGGATTCCTTTCCATAATAATAATAATAACATCAACATGTAGGAGAAGGATAATGACTATACTATCAAGAGTCGGTCCATCCCAATCGACAACTTCCAAACAATCTTCTAACTTGTGAATGTATATGCCAAAAAGGGTAGGGGATAGAGGACAACCTTTCTTGACTCCAATATTATAATTAATTTTTTTTTACCATCTCTTAGTGCTCCTAAACTTGGCAATAACAGTGTCATACAAATGTACTGTAGCAACTCCTAGTTCAGAGGGAACTTGCATCTCTTCTAACCTATTACAAAGTTCAGTCCTAGGAAAAGTGTAAAAATCTTTTCTAAAGTCAAGAAAACAACAAAAGAGATTGGTTTTATTGTTGCCACTGTACAATTATCCTAAGCATGAAAAGGTGGTCCATAGTTGAATGATATCCTCTCAAACCGGTCTATCATTTACCTTGTTTTCCATGGATTTCTAGCCATATGCTTATCTTCTTTGCCAAAATATCTCCATGTAGATTAAGTAAAATGGGGCTAATCACAATGACCCTATAATTGGAGTGATTGCTTTAATCACCACTTTTAAAAATCTTCTAAGTACACATTGGGTTATTGAAAATTAAAAATAAACTTTCAATATTTTGTAAATCACAATATTGAACACATTAAAATATAACTTTAAGTTATTGAAATAATATCTTTAATTCAATTAAAAGATTATTCTTTTATGTCATAGATGTTTGGTACAAATTAACTTATAAATTAAGAAAAAGAATATCTAACTAATAATATAGAAAGATTTAATCAAGCAACAAATGACATAGGCATAACTTAGGGAAAAAATCCAAATAATAACAATAGTAATATAATGAATTTATATCCCACTATGGGGAAGATGTTTATGTAACATAACACATTAAAATAATATTAAAACATTAAAATAGTAATAAAAGAAAAATAAAAAAATAAAAAAAATTATATATATATATATAACTCAGTATTTATAAAGCACCGAGGTGCAAAACTTTAACCTTTCCTCAATTTTTTCACTCTTGAACTCCAAAATGGGTTGCACCTCGAGATATTTGATTCCTCTTGGCACTTGATGGATTCATAGTTAAATGCACCTATACTAGTTGCTATTCATCCAATTATATACATATATAATGGAGCTGACATAAATTTTTATTAGTTCATTTTATTTATTATTATTTTAATGTTTTATTGTTATTTTAATTCTTACACGAACATCTCCTCCTTACTAGGTTGATCGAAAGGTTGAATAAAATTGCAACTTGAGAGAGATGATTAAAGAGCTAGAAGAAAAACTAACCAACAATTTGACTCTTAGTAGTCTAGAAAACGAATTGGATATCAAAGCCATCAAACAAAAAATGAATAAGACAATCGAACTCAACCATGAGTTTAGTAAAAGAGCCTTGAACCTCATAATTTTTGGTATTAAATAACAACAAGAGGGTGAAACACTAGAAATAATAAAAGAAGAAATAAAAAACAAATCACAAATTGAGACAACTTATGTCATAGAAAAAAATGGGCTAGGAAAAATAATAGATCATAGAGATAGGTTGATGGTGTAGACCTCCCTCCCCCTTCTCCAGACCCGCAGGTCGGGATCCGCACAGGATATTTTCTTTTCGGCATGAGAGCTCGACTAGCTCTTCTATTTCCCTTTCGGGAAATCTACCCACAACAAAAACCTTGAGGGAAATTATTCTTTTTGTTTCGGGATATCGGACTTCGCGATTTCACGAATCCTGTGGTCGAGCACCTTACCTCTTCAACCTCTGAAACCCGAAATGCCAACACATGACCTTTTCCTGATGTCAATTTTGGCCTTCCTCATTTTGTGATTTCGGGAGTTGCGATGATGAGAAACTCTACTCTTCGGCTCCCGAAATCCCGAAACCAGAATTACTGGAGATCCCAAAATCCCCCTTTTAAGGATATCAACGACTGTGAACTCTCCCTTGATCCAACGGTCAACGCAATTTTACGTACCGGGAGTTCAATAGGCTAACACTTGAACTCTCTGCCCTTTCCACCTTCCGATCTCTGAAATTCTGAAAAGATGCTTTCCCACATGAAGGCCTCCTTTTCGCGTTTTCGGGGATTTGATCAACCAAGGGTTTTGGCTTACACTTCGGACTTTTGAACCCCGAAATGCCGAAATGGTTGAGGACCTGAATAGATCGAAATCAACGATCTTCTTGAATCTGCCTTTTGAAGGGAGGATCTATCCAACGCTTAACTCCCCTACAACTTCCCTGGATCCTACGCTCCTCGCTATTTCGGGGATCCTCCTTGGAGAATTCCGACTGTCCAAAGTTTTCCTCAAAGAACTCTGATTCTAACTTGGCTTCTACACGATGACCAAAGACTCCTCTTCTGCTCTTCAACACCTTGAAGGTGCGAACTCTCCTGAGCTTCCTTTCTCAGACCCAAATCTCCTATGAGATTTATGCACGCGCTCCTTACGACACTCTTCAAATATGTCTAAGTATTTGAATCCTTTGACTCTATGCAACTCCTTGCGACAATAGTCTTCAACCATCTCCTTGGTTGAAAAAATCTGAACTTCCAACCAACCTGCGTACACCTTGTACGGCTTTTATGCCTGACTTTCACTTCTGCGGGAAATGAGAACAATGGTATCCCTCCTGAGCTTTCAAAGATGAACTCTAAACCCGTCAACGCACTCCTTGCAAACGCTCCACTGCACTCCTTGCAACAACTTTTACTCAAGAAGAGAAACAATTGAAACTCATTTCCTTACTCTCTCAAACTTCAAATACCCAACATGAAATCATACATGCATAGAATAAAAGAAAATGTACAATAGAAAGAGTAAAACAACCATGAGCATAACATTCAACATGTATACACAAAAAGCATTAGAACACCATGAGTTTGAATCAAGCTTTATATATTAATCTCAGAACTTATTTACATGGGCTCTCCTACACAACTCTCTAATTTTTATTTTTTCTATGCTCTCTTCTCTCAATTGATAATGTTGCCAATGTTACAAATGATACAAGATGAGGGTGTCTATAGTCAGTTTTCCCTCCAATGCTCTAAACTGTCTAATATGCATTTAAATCTACCTACTTACATTAACTGCCTATAAATGCCTCCACACCTTATAAATGAGAGCGAATTGCACAAGATCTGTTTACAATATTTAAGTGTACTTTCTCTTAACCATTACATTAATGTTTCAAAACATTTCAAAAAAAAATGTGCACTGGCGCTTTCCAGCTATCTTCCGTCTTCGCGCTCGCTTGCTACTTACGATGCTCCTATGTCATACTCCCTCGCTTGAAAACTTTCATGAACTCTTGTTCATGAGCTCTTGCATTGTCTGTCCATGCTTCTGAATTTCTGTTTCATTCTCCCAGCTGGAATCTTCAACTGGATGTCCCTTCCACTTGACCAAGTATTCAAAATACTCTTTTATCTTGGTCCTCTTGCTGACTCTCTTGTCAAGTATTGTCTCCATCTATGGCTCTTCAGCTATAGGCATTTGTTTAGCACATTGAACCTTTGTCTGTTCACTGTCTACTCCTGTTTCTCCATCTCTGTAAGGGTACAAATCTGAGATGTTGAATATCGGTGAAATTCCGATCCCATCGGGTAATTCAATCTCATATGCATTTTCCCCAATTATTCTTATGATCCTACATGGTCCAATTTTCTTCATTTTCAGTTTCTTATATGTTCCCCTTGGAAACCTTTCCTTCCTCGGATGTGCAAGAATCAAATCACCAACTTCAAATTGAAGTTCTCTCCTGTGTTGATCTTTTCTGCGCTTATACTCCCGGCTTGAATTCTGCAATCGCCTTTTCAATTGGCTGTGAAGTTCCTTCATTGCCTCTACAAAATCTTTTGCACTAGCACTTCTAGTGTCGTCCTGTTCTTAATCCTTCAGTTCATAAACTCCCCTGGGTTGCATTCCACAAACAACCTGAAATGGACTATGCCCTATGCTTCTATTGATTGAATCATTATAAGAAAATTCTGCCTGTGGAAGAATGTGATCCCACTAACTGTGGTGTTCACTCACTAGGCTCCTTAGTAAATATCCCAAGCTTTTGTTTACAAATTTTGTTTTCCCATCCATTTGAGGATGATAATCTGAGCTAAATGACAAGTTTGTCCCCATCTTCTTCCATAAATTCCTCCAGAAATGTCCCATGAACTTGGTGTCTCGATCTAAAACTATACTTCTTGGTAAGCCGTGAAGCCTAACAACTTCTTTGAAAAACATGTTTTCAATGTGAGTTGCGTCACTGGTTTTTTGACATGGTATAAAGTGTGCCATTTTTGAAAATATGTCCACTACCACAAAGATTGAATCAAACCCTCTTTGTGTTATTGGCAATCCCAACATAAAATCCATGCTTACTGCATCCTACAACCTCTTTGGTATGGGTAACAGTTGATATAACCCCGTGTTTTGTTTCCTTCCCTTTGTGTGCTGACAAATTCTTCATTTTTCCACAAACCTTTTGACATTTTCTCTCATCCCTGGCCAAAAATATGAGCCATTCAATTTCAAGAATGTTTTATCATGACTGAAATGTCCGACCAATCCTCCACTGTGTTTCTCTTTCAGTAGATTCTCCCTCATGGAACATTATGGAATACATAACCGATTACCTCTGAATAATAATCCATCCTAGATCATATATTCAACCCATTGACTTCTATCCCTGAGAACTGGATTCTCAGATGCCTCACACACCTCTTTGAAATCTAGATCATCCTTGTACATGCCCTTGATATTATCAAAACCCAATGTTTTTACTTTGAACTCCTGCATCAACAAACATTTCCTGCTCAAAGCATCAACAACTTTGTTAGCAGTTTAATTACAAAAGTAAAATTCTGCATGTATTCAACCCATTTTGCATGCTTCTGGTTCAATTTATCTTGTTGAGTTACAAATTGTAAGGCATTATTATCACTATACAAAATGAACTCTTTAGGGATCAAGTAGTGCCTCCACTTTTTGAGAGCTTGTATGACCTCATAAAAGTCTTTTTCATACGTGGAGTAATTAACCTTCGCCTCATTCAGTTTCTCACTAAAGTATGTGACTCGCCTGTCATCTTGACTCAAAACCACTCCAATTGCAAATCCACTAGCGTCACACCTGACCTGAAACGTCTTATTGAAATCTGGCAACACCAGAATTGGTTGTTCAGTAATCTTCCTTTTTAACAAATTGAAGCTTTTCTCTGCTTC